>JAJMGJ010000020.1:0-198454 GCA_030568655.1 Suhomyces prunicola | reverse complement strand
GGCCAATGGAGCACCACGACCTGGATCGTGGATGATTTGCTTGACGATACCACGGATGTAACCATGACGTTCAGCGTAATCCAAGGTTCTTAACTTGGCTGCACCCTTTCTCAATCTGGTGTGAGCGGTGAAGATCGAACCAGCACCTTTTCTTTGGTTACGAATAACTCTACCTATAAATGTTAGTGATGTTTTTAGGATTAATATGGACGGAAATGGCCTCTCTCGTTCTCTCTCTTTCACAGCTCAAACAGAATTCAAGGTGGTAGATAATAGTCAGGTAGTCTCATGCCTGGTTTAGCTTCACGGGCGTGACCTGTGGTTATCTCTCTCGTGTCCATCCACTGTGACCCCGTACATACCCATTTTGCTATACTTGGTTTAAGATAGTAGGTCCTTTTTTTTCACAACTACTGGAATTTTTCGGTACTTCGGTCTCACTCGCAAATTTTTCACGCTGCGGTGCGGCTCACGCGACTAGCCAAGTTGGGGGGCCTCGAAAAAGCAGTCACAGATCCGCGATCGCGCGCACGTGAGCTCGTCTCGAACGACCCCAAACTTTTTTGGGAGCACCTCATCATATGGGGTATACTGGGTGCAAGAGCTCGTTACGTTAGTTGAAGTACTATGGTCCAACAGATGCTGAGATGGTGCTAGTACGATGGATGTTGGTGATTGCCGGAGTAGAGAGAGTCAGTGTTGTCTAGTGATTATGGGGGATGAATGTATTGTGCCTAACTAAAAAGAGATTTCAGTGAAGAATTCCTTTTAACTACACAGACTATATTGATTGGGAACAAGAAGTAAAATCATGATATGGAACGTGAAACCAGGAGGTCAATTACTTTGATTCTTGATCAACAACTTCTTGTTCGTCCTCCTTAATGTCTCCATCGGTTGGGACTCTGGCATCAACGGCAATGTCAACTATTATTTCTCTACCGTTGAGTTCCTTACCATTGAAATCAGCCACGGCTTGCTTTTGGGTTTCCTCGTTGGCGAATTTGACAAATGCGATACCCTTGTTGAACACAGTTCTTTTACGACCTTGGGCTTGTTGTTTCTTCAAGATGTGAAGGGGGATTCTTCTAACAGGCACATGGATCCATTTAGGTTTCAATTCTTTGAAAAGACCGTTCAAGGTTTTGACGTCTACTTTGTAATCCAAGTTAGTTACGAAAATGGTATCAGTTGATGGCTTTCCCTCTGGAACCTTTTCTTCACTGGTCTTGGCAGGTTTGGATTTGGTCTTTGGGGCAGAAGTCTTCTCAGGTGTTTTGGAACCCACCGACTCTTTGGCTTCTTCCTTGGCGGCTTTAGCTTTGGCTTCCTTCTCTTGCTTGGCAGCAATCGACGCCTGCTTCTTGGCTCTGTATGCTTCGATCTTCACCTTCTTTTCTTCTTCGGTTGGTGGAGGAACAGCTTTCTTGATGAATATGTTTCTTCTTTGGAACTTCTTTCCGTTATATTCTTCAATAGCTTTGTCTGCATCTTCCTTGGAGCTGAATTGAACAAAGGCAAAGCCCAAGTGTCTTTTGTACGTCTTGCTTGGAGAACGGCTTACTTCTTTAAATGGAATTTCCACTTCCGTGCTAAATGTTAGTATATCTCTCGACAAAAGTATTATGTTGACACGTACACTTGCAATCCCTCGAACAATTCTTTCAATTCTTCTTCTGTTGCCTTGTAATCGACATTTCCCACATAGATTCTATCTTCAATAACTGGCTTGGTGGAAATAGTGGCGGTTTCTGCAGACATGGTATGTGTTCCTTTTATTCTTCTTGAATTCCTTCTCCCAAAAATAAGACACGGCTTATTACTTTTCAAATTGATTCAGGGTAATATCAATTCTATAGTCGAAGGCAACTTCCCGATACTTATATGATTTTTCGACATGGTGCGGTGATCAGTCACGAGAGCGCCGCAGCACCACGCAACTCTGAGACGCTAGAGGTCAGAGGTAAACAAAGAAAAGAATGTACATGTGATCGAAAGATACGAGCTGTGTTACTATACTCCCCTTTTTTATGGATATGACTGGTGTTCATGCGCTTTGGTTCACTCTTGATACTGATCTCAACAGCGCGATTGCAAATAGCTCCGGTGCGAGACAAATTCTCGAAGATTCCACCAATGAATAGATTTCGATATTTTCACGTGAGCTGCTGGTATGACTTTGACACAAGACGATAAGAGTTTCTGGTGAGTGCTACAATGGATATTTAATAAGCATGGTACAGCAGTGGTAGGTGGCCAAACACTGGAGCTACTAAGGAGTTGGCCAAAGAGCGCAGATGATAACACTTCTTCGCCACTAGCTATTTATGTCATTTTCGCAATCACCTGTATTCACTTCGCATCCACCTTTGGTGACATATTTCACTTCCAACGCCAGTGAACCTCTGAATATTGCAGAAAATCAAAATTGCTTCTATTGTAGCATCAGTATAATCTTGACGTCCTTCGATTCAAGTTCTGAGTCAGTAATATTCACCATTTGGTGTCACCTCAGGACAATAGCTTGCTTCGGCTCTGATTCCCATCGCGAGCTTGCTTATTTCTCCACTCCACTTGTGAGGTGCCACCGCGTTGATCTACAATTAATGATCTCCATTGAGAGATTTTGAATTAGTACAACCACTGACTTCTCTTCTGCCCCTGTTATAACTGGAAAATTATGACTTTCAACTCTTACACATCATTACATTCTAACTATTTTGATTTACTTTTATTTCTTATCTTATTGATCACTATATTATCTGCAATCACGATATTTTAACAATGCTTTGCAATGCTTGATGGATGTTATTAATGATGAAATTAATGCAACCTAATTCAATTTGTGGAATAATCTTGGGGCAACGCAGTCGTTGATACAGTGCTGTAAGTGGAAGAACTCTTCGATACAGTCTTCCTTGTAATGTTTGTGTTCATAACCCTCTTCTTCTTGTTCTTTGGTGACTCTTTCAACACATTCTTGGAAGTGGTGGTCGAATGGTTTGCATGCTGGAAGGGCCTTACATTCTTCACGCAAGGTTTCTAATGGATCGACTAATTCGTCTTCGTCTTCGTCATCTTCGTCATCTTCGTCTTCATCGTCTTCATCCTCTTCTTCTTCTTCTTCTTCAGCTTCTTCGTTAGATTCGCTGGTTTCTTCTTGTTGTTCCTCTTGTTGTTCTTCTTCCACCTCAGCCTAACTCGTTAGTCCTGCGCAAATTCCTCCATAACTTTGGGTACTTACTTCTTCAGCGTATGCTGCTGGCACAATGGATTCTATCAAGTCTCTGAAAAATGACATCTCTACCTATTTACTGTAACTGTACTAAGCCTGTCGTTAATTGTCCAAATGGTTTTTTTTCATAATGGTGCAAAACCACTGCAGATTACGCTTAAGTGAAAAAAACCGGCTATCATTGGCTGAAACGAAGAGTTACCCGGGCAGCGTGACTCGTGTCACGTGTCAAATGGCTGGCATGCGCTGGGTGATCTGGCACAACTGTCGATGGGTTCTTGGTGGTAGTCTACGGTCGTTCTATATTGCAGTGTATTATTGATTACATACTAACCTAGTTGGTTGGAGCAACATCGAGGGACTTGGCCTTCTTGGCCTTCTTTTCTTGAGCCTTGGAGCCCATGATACCACCACCCCAGTGTCTTCTGGAGTCTTCGTACTTTTCAATGTAGTTGGCGTTGATGGTGGTGAGTAACTTGGCTAATTCAGCTTCGTCGGCAGAGTTGACTTCGGTCAAAGCAGCAACAGAAGAGGTCTTCTTGTTGACCAAAAGACCTAATCTAGCCTTACCCTTGACAACAGCGTAAGGGACACCCATCTTCTTACATAAAGCTGGTAAGAAAACGACCAATTCGATTGGGTCAACATCGTTGGCGATCAAGACTAACTTGGCTTTCTTGTTTTCGATCAAGGAAACAACGTGGTTCAAACCGTACTTCACAACAACTGGCTTTGGAGAAACGTCCTTGGCGGTCTTGCCTTCAGCAATAGCAGCGGCTTCTTTGGTTAATCTTTCCTTCTTTTCAGCCTTGGTTTCTGGGGCGTATTTCTTGAACAAGTTGAAGGTTTGAGCAGCAGTGTTGACGTCCAAGGTGTTTTGGAATTGAGCAATAGCTGGAGGAACCTTCAATCTCAAAGACAAGATCTTCTTTTGTCTTTGTAATCTAACGTATTCTGGCCATTTGACGAATCTGGACAAGTTTCTCTTTGGTTGGATGGACTGACCAATACCGAAGTTCTTTGGGGTAGATTCGAATAATGGGTTCTTGGTGGAAGCAGCCTTTGGAGCCTTAGTAGCTAATGGTGCTGGAGCAACCTTCTTTCCTTTTGGAGCCATTTTGAGTGTACGGTTGTTGAAAGAGTTTCGCTATGAAAAAACTTTTGTATAACAATCAACTACACTCCAGAATCGCAGAGCCGGCAGGGGGTAGAAGCGAGGGAAGTGAAAATTTTGGATGCGATGGGTGAATTTTGTGTCACGTGATGTTGTGACTGTTTTTTTTTTGATTTCTGTGGTTTGCACGCGAGTGTTCCACGAGGTTTGAGGCACGGGTCACAACCGCTTTAGAAGTCGATGACTCCGGGAGGGCATTGGAAGCCCGCAACGGATCGTTCCGCGCTTCCATATTATCAAGATAGCTGCATCGAAATATTGTAGCGGCGATCCGCCGAATTACCCATATAAGCACTAGCGCTCGTCTTCGACAGCAAGATCAGAAGATCTTTTATCATCATTGCTCTTATCTTGGCTGATCGATCTAGCTTTATTCCATTGCCCATGATTTCGTAAATGAAGAAAAAGGGGTCTTCACGTTGTGCGGTTACCTTAGTTTGCACCCTCCTACCACTTGACAAAGGCTACATTACTCTATAAAATATTCTTGAATTATATTTGTAGTGAATTATTAAGTGGGCTTTTAAGCCCAAGAATTGAAAAATGCAGTACTACGTTTGGTCGATCCATCTAGGATTACACCAACCTTTTACGGTGAATTGGCTTTTGGTGACACCTGAGCTTGGGGCTAGGCCATTGAGTTTTACTGTGGCGTTTTTAATCACTCCAGCAGGCGCAAACGTAGTGTTTTTTGTAGTTTTGGTATCCCAAGGCATGTAGTTCTTGCCCGATTGTCTAATTACCGAGCTGGGCAAATAGTCATCGCCAATGTACACATATGATGATGAGTCGATACATTGGTTGGGTGAGTGGTCCATTCTCGGTTCCAAGATTATGCTATTCCATAGCTTGTCTCTTGATATCGACGAGATGCGGTATATGTTGTGAACATAGTGGAAATGCTTGAGTTGAGGCTTCGACTGCACCATTTGTGCTAGCTCTGAATTATCTTGGCCATTGTAGTTAGAATTGGGAAGTGTTCTGGTAATGGTTCGGGCACAATAATCGGCAGCATAAAGGCGAAGAAACGCCAGGTTGATGCGCTGGTCTCGATTCTTGAACGTCTTTTTCACCGGTACGTTTTCTTGGGACAAATCATCTGAATCTAGTTTGAAAGTTGTCAATTCTTTTGACTCTATCACATCCATCTGGCTGCTTTGAACGGTTTGGTTGTAGGCTGGTTGGGGAATTAAGTCGTCAGTCATTCTTGGCGAAAACGCCGAATAAGGAAACCAACTCTTCCAGTTTCTGAAACTTGAAGAGATGTTGAACCGTGAGGTGTTTTTCTTGTCGCCATTCAATAGGTTGATCAATGAGTCGGTTGAAGGCGAGCTCTTTATTTCTGGGGGACTTGCAGGTTTGAACTCGTGCGACACTGCAGCAGTGACAGTGACGTTGAGCGATGCATGGGAGGGTGAAATCAACATATGTGGCGAATTGCTCTTGATGGGCTCAAAAGACTTGGGCGTTGCTATGAATGAGCCCGAGGTGGAGTATGAACTGAACGAATCGTCACTTTCATCGTCGGAGTAGAATGTGTCTAGACTAGATTGGGCATGACCCAAAGCTATATCCTCATCATCATATGAACCAAACAAGTTTCCTGGTACGTATTCGTCACTCAAAGGGTGTGGGTTATATTGTTGGAGTCTTTGTAGAGACTGTTGTGAAATGCTAGTGTACAGTGTGCGCTTTGGCTTTCGGGGTAGTTTGATACTCCTACTGGGATTCAGTCCTTCGGAAACGGTTGAAGCCGCTGGTATGGCTATAGGCTCCAACATCATTTCACTGTGGACTGCCATTCTTTTCTCAAAGTTGTTTTTACAGCCAATTTCAAGGTGTTAGATGATTATAAATATAGTTAGTGCCGGCAAAATTGCGTCTCTAAAATAAGGAGTAGCAAAAAAAAAAAAGAAACGAATAGATAAGAGATCACTTTTTAAGCCCGCTACGCTCGTTAAAAAATTAAAGGTGGGTCACGGTGCTCCTGTTGCAACAATCAATGTGGGGATGCCCCCACGTATCAATTGATTCGGTTGCGTTGAAGATTTATAAGAGTCACAATCGTATTGTGCTCTGGCTCTACAGGTATTGGCTATGTACGGCTTTGGAGGAACTACAAATTTTTCTCGCTTGGATGTGTCTTTCAGTTAACTAAATTTTACCCGAAGGTACCCGCGGCGCTCAATATGGTAGCCAATATGGCGCGCGGCCCCGAGCATAACCGCAGCGCAAACGACTTTTACAGGTATCGGAAAGATTCCATGACGCAAAAAAAAATCTTTGCGGCTCCAAACACAATAGGGCAACGTTGCAGCCTAGCAATGCACCTTTTCTTACATTTTTGAGACAGACAGCTAGAATGTGATCACAAAACTGTTCTTGGCGCTGTTGGATCCAACTCGTAGTCAAACTCGTCCAACTCCAAATCTTGGGTGCTGGGAGGCTCGGCGATGATATTGTAGTAAGACTGGTTGTCTTTGATGGAGGGCGCCGAGATCAGTTTGATTCTTTGCCACGTGGTTTTCATGTCGTAGAACTCGTCAAACACACTATCTATGTCTTCGAGATCAATTCCCTTGGTTTCTGGATAGTACATTAGTACCACCAAGATGGAAATTACGCAGCTCGATGCCGGAAATAAGTACATTTTCCAGCCGATGGATTCTTGGAGGATCGGCGTCAATTGTCCCACCACGTAGTTGGCAAACCAATTGGTTGCCGTAGACAACGACACCCCTTTGGATCTGACCTCGAGATTGTACACCTCGGGCGGAATCAAGAACCCAATGGGTCCCCAACTGTACCCAAATGATGCGTTGTAAATAATAACTAAAAATGCAACCGTGAGCGGGGTGAAGGATCTATCGAGGTAGATCACCACTGCGATTAGCGTGAGACACACCCACATGGAAAACGCGCCCGAGATCAAGATCGGCTTTCTGCCCCACCTGTCGACCAAAAACCAGGGAGGTACTGTGCTTGCCAAGTACACCAACGAGTTGATCCCGGTCATAAGTAGAGCCTTGGAATCATTGAACCCCGCTTGCTCGAACACCATTGGTGCGTAGTACGATATAATGTTGATACCATTGAATTGGGCCAAGCCCATCGCCGAACACGCAATCAACACGCGCCGGCGGTAGCTCAGAAACAAGTGTTTCCAGCTACGCTGGTACTTTGGGGTGGTGATCCTTTGTGATACGATCGAGTTCTTGATCATGAAAAACTCGTTGCGGGCCTTGTCGACGTCGGGGTTCGATGCATGCAACAACAGCAACACATTGAACCCCTTCTGGTCCTCATCCACATCCATAAGCCAACGCGGCGACTCTACAATAAATAGCCCGCCAAAGAACAATATAATGGCAATCACCACCTGGACAAAAAGCGGCAATCTCCACGATAAGTTTGCTGCAAAAGTGTGGGGGTTTTTGCGAGCGTCGCCAATGTTTTGTATGAAGTAGCACACATAGTTGACCCACACACTCAACGAGTATCCCGAGATGTTACCTGTAAACTCTGCACACACCAACTTGCCTCTTTCTTCGCTAGGAGAGATTTCGCATTGGTACGATGGGACTATAGTCGATAGCACACCCACCCCCGTGCCCGAGAAAACACGGCCCATGCCAAAATACCAGAGATTGGTTGAGAACGATTGGATGGTCCCGCCAATGATAAACACCAATGTCCCAAACAAAATGGTCTTCTTTCTGCCAAACCGGTCCAGGGCCTTAGAGACTGCCAACGAGCTTAGCATGGCCCCGATTTCCAATATCGATATGACAATGCCAATCTCCGTGGCGGACGGATGGTTGAAGTACTTGGTGAAGGTAGTAAACGTGATGATCCCCGAACACACGCCCTGTTCATATCCAAATAATGAAACAAATAGCGATACAAATGCGGAGGTAAAATACACCAAGCGCGTGCCCTTGAACGACAACCCGGCCGTGTAGCTTCTGCTATCGAAGTTAACGTGCTCATACAGGTTACCAAATGAGTCTCTGAATGTATCTGTAGTATGTGTTATAGGCTCGTATTCGTCGTCACTTATATCTTCGCGTGTATGCGAGCTAGGTTTGGGGTTGCTTTCGAGCGAGCCCGTTTCGTCATACATCTCGTCATTCAAGCCACCTAAAGGCTGGACCTTGGACGGACGCCTTGATGCTGGGGTTGCATGGTGTGCTACTGAGGGCGGGGAGCGATCTCGGAATGGATCAAATAGTACTTCGTCTTCGGCCATGGTATTTGCGAAATGCGATTATGTGTGGCCCATTCGTAGATGTAATTTGTCTATCTTCACTATATAATAGCAAGCTGCACGACACCAAGAAATCATCATTCCGGGGCACCGTCGCGACCACCAATATTACACAGTAGCGCGTGGAAATTTTCCCCGCGGATTTTGCAGCCAGATACAAATGTCAGTGTCTTTTAATTAAATACATACTCTACTTTCTTTTTAAATAGCTTTCGATGTAAAAGGCTCCAAACAACATGGTCAAAGGCGTCAAGTAGGCCACGTTGATCAAGATAGGAATGGCCTGGTCGGCGTTTCTGATACAACTGATCAATTCCACCTTGCCGTCCATGCTGGTATCGATGATCCAGACGAAGGCGTGTAAAATGGCAAAGGATCCACCGATAATGAACTGGGTGATTTGCAACGAGGTCAACACTCTTTTGAAGGCGCCAGGAACTCTGATGTGCAAACAGCTCAAGGTGAAGTAAAAGTACATCAAAGAGTGGATGAATGAGTTGAACACAACAAAAATCCAAATGGGTGGCGATTGGTATCTGATTCCAGCCCACATACACATCATAGCGCCAGCATGGTGGTAACTTTGCAACAAAGAAGATTGTCTTCCCTTCAACAATATTATAATGGTGTCAATGACTTCGTAGAACTTGGAGATGTAGAACCAGAAACCAAAGATCTCCAAGTTGTGGATTCCGGTTTCGTTGAGTAATCTAGAGAAGATTCCCTGTTTGGAGTCACAAATCAGGTGGAAGAAAATATCAAACTTTTTGTAGGTGATGTTGTTGGTTTCCAAAAATGAAGGCAAAACGCTTCCCTTGAAAAACTCCATGTTGGAAACGATGGACGAGGTCATACCCACAAAGGTCCATACGGAGTAGAGACAAAGAAACAAGTTATGCAAAATAACAAGCAATCTGAAAACTGGGGTCTGCGAAATCGAGTATGGTGCTGCAGGAAGCTTTTTGTCGGCAGGAACGGCTTCAGCCTTGGCATCACCGGACTTGGCCTCAACTTTTTGGTAGTACTTTTCCAATTGTCTTTTCTTGACTATTGGGTTGATGAGATGCACCGATGTGAAGTAGACAATGGCAATTGTCATTGGGGCGGACAAGTTCATGGACTTGTAGTAGAGTGACGACAACCATTTACTCTCGAACGGGGAGGGTGCAACCGGGGTGGTTGATGATGGGAACTTCCACACTTCTGGGCTCGGCAAGCCAAATTGCATCAAGGACATTTTTGATTTGGATGCTTTTTTTTCAATTACGGAGAGGTCTCAACCTTATATATATGGCGGCAGAAGGCTTCGGAATTCGGTGACCTGGATTGACAAAAGGTGAGTATCTGCAGGTGCCCTAGTAAGATGCTTCAGAGGTGAAATTCAGGCAATCACTTATTTAAATAGGTTGCGTCTCGATGTCCTAAAAAGAGTTCGCGACATAATTGGCTGGGTACCGAACCTCGGAACCTGCATCAAGGGCATACATTTTTCCTATAGTCTGTGGTGCCAACAAAACAATTGTTGGATTTCGCCAAATATGGTACTGCGCAACAAAAATTCCTAGGCTTCTGGAAACTAACAAAATGCCCCATCGGCGGGCGAAATAGGTGCCTTTCTGATCACAAGACCAGTAGCTAAACCTAAATCATGGTTGTACCCTGTTACCCCATATAGAGATCAGTTCATCGAAAACGGATGCCTCAATTTTGGCGACGCCTAAACGAGAAAAATGAAAATACAAAATCTAATCTGCAAATTCGCGCCATGTTGAGCTCGCGTCCCTGAGACCTGTAGTGTTGGAAAATCTCTCGAATTCTACCGATGGACCTTAGTAAGCAGGATACCCTGCTATTGTTACTTCACCAATTGTGACGTAATAATAATTACATTGTGCGCAAATCACTTAATCAATGCCTATTGTGCGATTTCGCACGTATCTGCCGTAGAGACCTGGGGTTACTAGACGTTGAAGAGTTACTGTGCCTTATCATAAATGGTGCTTAATTGTACAAAACATAACTATACATCTTAGACCTTTTCGGCCAATTCTTCTAATAACTTGTAGTTTCTTTGTTCGATGGAACCGTTACCAGGCAATCTGGTTGAGCCCATCAAGTAGTTGTCCACTTCTCTGGCACATTGTCTACCTTCTTGGATACCCCAAACAACCAATGATTGTCCTCTTCTACAATCACCGGCTGCAAATAAGTTATCGTCGTGCCCAACCTTGTAAGCGGATGGGTCAATAGTACCAATGGTGCCTCTCTTGGTCTTGGCAACCTCCAAGTTGTCGGCGTCCGGACCAACGAAACCCATGGATAACAACACCACGTCAGCAGGGAAAAACTCCTCGCTGCCTGGGACTTCGGCCATTTGCCAAGCACCAGAGTCGGAACGCTTCCATTCGACTCTGACGGTCTTGATACCCTTGACGTTTCCATTGCCATCGTCCACAAACTCCTTGGACAAAATAGAGTACTCTCTAGGATCCTTACCGTAGTGAGTAGCCACTTCAGTGTGACCGTAGTCGACTCTGAAGATTCTTGGCCATTGTGGCCATGGGTTGTCCTTAGGTCTGGTGGCTGGTGGGTTAGGCAACAACTCAAAGTTGGTGACCGATTTGGCTCCGTGTCTGGTCGAAGTACCCAAACAATCGTTACCGGTGTCACCACCTCCAATGACAACCACGTGCTTGCCTTCAATGTTCTTTCTAATATCTTCCAAGTTGTCGTCCAACAAAGCCTTGGTGTTTGTGTGCAACAATTGCATGGCAAAGTTGATGTTGTTCAACTCACGGCCTGGGATTCTCAAGTCTCTTGGAATGGTAGATCCAACTGCAAACACGACAGCATCGTAAGTAGACTTCAATTCCTCTACAGTGATGTCTTCACCAATAGTGGTGGAGCACTTGAAGTCGATGCCTTCGGCAGCCAACAAATCAGTTCTTCTCTTGACAATACCCTTGTCCAACTTCATGTTGGGGATACCGTACATCATCAAACCACCTGGTCTGTCACTCCTTTCATATACAGTGACCTTGTGACCGGCCTTATTCAATTGGTCGGCAGCAGCCAAACCAGCAGGACCAGACCCAATAATGGCCACGGTTTTGCCGGTTCTATGTTCCGGAATATTAGGAACAATCCAGCCTTGTTCAAAGGCATGGTCGATAATGGCACATTCGACCGACTTGATGTTGACGGCTTCATTGTTGATACCCAACACACAAGCACCGTTACATGGGGCCGGACAGATTCTACCGGTGAACTCAGGGAAGTTGTTGGTCATCAACAACCTTTGCAAGGCATCGTACCATCTGTCCTGGAAAACCAACTCGTTCCACTTAGGTATGACGTTGGAAATAGGACAACCGGTGTCGGAGGTACAGAATGGAACCCCACAGTCCATACATCTGGCAGTTTCGTGTTTCAACTCGTCCTTAGTCAATCTGGTGGTCATTTCGTTCCAGTCTTTGGTTCTATCTTGGGCTGGACGGTACTTTTCGTTACGACGCTTGTACTTCATGAATCCCTTGACCTTGTCCAACTTGACAACGGCCTTCTTCTCCAATTCCACATCGGTGATTGTGTCTTCAACATCCAAAACCAAAGGCTCCTTTTGTCCATCCTTGGCAGAAACAGAGGTTTTGGCACGGTGGACATGGCCCTTCTTGATCTTAGCAGCTTCACCGTTGGTGACATCGGCTTCTGGGTCTTCCTTGATGGCCTTGAGGAAAGCGCTCAACTCGTTCTTCTTGGCTTCCTCGGCCTTTTTCTTCTCGGCTTCCAACACTTTCTTGTAGTCAAATGGCAAGACTTTGACAAAACGTGGCAAGATACGGTTGAAGTCGTTCAAAATACGGTCGGCCACTGCAGAATTGGTGTAGTGACGGTGGTCTTCGATCAAGCCTCTCAAGAAGGCGATTTCGGATGGGTCGGTGACTTGAGACAACTCTACAGTTTGAGAGTTAACCTTGTCGCCAAAGTCTTGGGCCATGTCCAATACGTAAGCAATACCACCACACATACCAGCAGCAAAGTTTCTACCAGTAGTTCCCAATACTACAACTCTTCCTCCAGACATGTACTCACAACCGTGGTCACCAGTACCTTCAGTAACAATGGTAGCACCCGAGTTTCTGACGGCAAATCTCTCGGCAGCAATACCTCTGATAAAGGCAGTACCGGAAGTGGCTCCAAAGAAGGCAGTGTTACCAGCAATGATCTGGTCCTCGGCATTGAATTGGGAATCCTTAGGTGGGTACACAATGATTCTACCTCCCGATAATCCCTTACCGATATAATCGTTGGCGTCACCTTCCAATTCCAAGGTGATACCTGGAGCCAAGAATGCACCGAAAGACTGACCGGCAGAACCCTTGACATTTACGTGAATGGTGTCGTGAGGCAAGCCCTTTTCACCAAAAGTCTTGGAGACTCTGTACGATAAGGTAGTACCCAAGGTACGGTCGGTGTTAACTACATCACAGTCAATAGTCACAGGCAAGCCCTTGGCCAAAGTAAGCTCAGACTCGTCAATCAACTTGTTGTCGATTCTAACATGCAACCTGTGGTCTTGTTTTCTGACACAGTAGTTGGCTACACCAGGTCTAATAGTATGAGCAGGAGTTAAAATAGGCAGCAAGTCGATGTTGGCGTTCTTGGTGTTTCTCAAGTCTTCGCGGACCTTCAACTTTTCAGCTCTACCGACCATTTCATTGATGGTTCTGAAACCTAACTGGGCCATGATTTGTCTCAATTCGTTGGCCAAGTAATAGAAGAAGTTGATGACGTGCTCTGGAGTACCTTCAAACTTTCTTCTAAGCTCTGGGTCTTGGGTAGCAATACCTACAGGACAGGTGTTCAAGTGACACTTTCTCATCATGATACAACCCATGGCAATCAATGGAGTAGTAGCAAAACCCCATTCTTCAGCTCCCAACAAACAGGCAATAGCAATGTCACGACCGGTTCTGATTTGACCATCGGTTTGCAACACTACTCTTCCTCTCAAATCGTTAAGAACTAAAGTTTGGTGGGACTCTGCCAAACCCAACTCCCATGGCAAACCAGCATGTTTGATAGAAGTCAACTTGGCTGCACCAGTACCACCATCACCACCAGAGACCAAGATGTTCTCAGAACCGGCTTTGGCTACACCAGCAGCAACAATACCCACACCAACTTCAGAGACCAACTTGACAGAGGTTCTGGCACGAGGGTTGGAACACTTCAAATCGTACAACAACTGCTTCAAGTCTTCAATGGAGTAGATATCGTGATGTGGAGGAGGCGAAATCAAACCCACACCAGGCGTAGAGTGTCTAGTTTTACCAATTTGCTCCGAAACCTTGTGACCAGGCAACTCACCACCCTCACCAGGCTTGGCACCTTGGGCCATTTTGATCTGCAATTCGTCGGCATCGGCCAAGTAGTACGAAGTCACACCGAATCTACCGGAAGCCACTTGTTTAATAGCCGATCTCATGGTGTCACCGTTTTCATTGACGGTGGATCTGGCTGAATCTTCACCACCTTCACCAGTATTGGATTTACCACCCAATCTGTTCATGGCTACGGCCAAAGTAGAGTGAGCTTCCATAGAGATGGACCCGTACGACATGGCACCTGTGAAGAAACGACGGACAATTTCAGTCCATGGCTCGACCTGGTCAATTGGAACAGAGCTAGAGTTTTCATAGTCAAAGTCCAATAATCCTCTCAAGGTACAGTTTCTAATAGCCTCGTGTTCCTTTTTGGCATAAGCTTCATAAGCCTTTTCGTTCTTGTTTCTAACGGCATCTTGCATCGAAGCAATGGCTGCTGGCTCGTTGATATGGGTGTCACCACCGTCTCTCCAGTGGTATTCACCAGTTTCTGGAAGTCCTACAGGCTTGATAGTTTCTCTACTAGGGAAACCGGCTTCGTGCATAGAAAATGCATCCTGGGCAATGTACTCAAAGGTGACACCCTTTATTCTCGAAGCAGTACCGGCAAAACACCTGTCAATAACAGAGTTGTCTACACCAAGAGCCTCGAAAATCTGGGCTCCCTTGTACGAAGCCAAGGTGGAAATACCCATCTTGGACATGACCTTCAAAATACCGGCATCAATGGCAAACTTATAGTTTTCAATGATCTTTTCAGAAGTCAAAGACTCGTCTTTCAACAAGCCTTCGCTCTTCATCCTGAGCAACGATTCGATGGCTAAGTATGGGTTGAAACCATCGGCACCGTAACCCACCAAACAACAAGCATGGTGGACTTCTCTGGCTTCTGCAGTCTCTATAATCAAAGCCACCTTGGAACGCTGCTTCTGTCTGACCAAATGGTGGTGCACAGCACCGGTTGCGATCAATGCAGAGATGGGCAATCTAGTGGCACAGGTGGCTCTGTCGCTCAAGATAATGACCTGGTTGTCGTCGGCAATAGCCTTCGAAGCTTCTTGACAAATACGGTCTATGGTGTTGGTGTAACCTTGGATACCTTCGGCCTTGTCAAAAGTGATGTCTATTTCTACAACAGACCATGTAGGATAGACCTTTTCAATATTTTTAATGGCCAATAATTGAG
Source organism: Suhomyces prunicola (assembly GCA_030568655.1). Classification (NCBI taxonomy): domain Eukaryota; kingdom Fungi; phylum Ascomycota; class Pichiomycetes; order Serinales; family Debaryomycetaceae; genus Suhomyces; species Suhomyces prunicola. Next base: position 183,205 of record JAJMGJ010000020.1, on the reverse strand, counting down.
TGGTAGACAAAACTGGCGACTTCAACAACAATCTGTTACATTGATCAGGCTTGATTTCCAACAAATTTCCTTGAGGACCAACATAACACTCCAAAGACATGACGATTTCTTCTCTGATAGGGTCAATTGGAGGGTTGGTGACTTGGGCAAACAACTGGCGGAAGTACTCGTAGAGCAACTTGGGTTGTTCTGAAATACAAGCAAGTGCATTATCGTTACCCATAGAGCCCAAACCTTCTTTTCCTTCGGCCATAGGTGCTAAAACAAAGCTGACCTGCTCGTGCGAGTAGCCAAAAGCCACCAATCTTGGGTCGGTTTGCACAGTTACATCCTTGGAAACCACTGGGCTCGACAAGTCCACGTCTCTAGCTTGCAACTTGCTGAACAAATCATTCATGGTGATCATATTAGCCATGACCCAAGACTTGAAGTCGAATCTGGAAGCCACCGACTTCTTTAACTCACGGTCGTCTACAATTCTTCCTTCTTTGGTGTCGACCAACAACATTCTACCAGGTTGCAATCTTCCCTTTTGCAAGATTTTTTCTGGGGCAATATCAATGACACCGACTTCTGAAGCACAGATCATTCTGTCGTCGTCGGTCACGTAGTAACGACACGGTCTCAAACCGTTACGGTCCAAATTGGCACCACAGTATCTGTCGTCAGCAAATGTGAAAAGAGCTGGACCATCCCAAGGTTCCATCAAACACGCGGCCCATTCATAGAAGGCCTTCTTTTTGGGGTCAATGTGGGCATCGTTTTGCCAGGCTTCGGGAATCAACAACATGACGGCTTCAGGAAGCGAAAGAACACCGTTGATAACCAACAATTCCAACACGTTATCGAAAGCGGCGGAATCAGAACCACCTTCTTCAATAATAGGAAACAACTTGTCTAAATCGTCGCCAAATAACTTGGACGACATGACACCTTCCTTGGATCTCATCCAGTTCTTGTTACCTCTCAAGGTGTTGATTTCACCGTTGTGGGCAGCCCATCTCAAAGGCTGGGCTCTGTCCCACGAAGGGAAGGTGTTGGTAGAGAAACGGGAGTGGACTAATGCAAAATGGGCTTGGTAGTCGGCGTTGACCAAATCGTGGTAGTAGGCATACACCTGGTTGGGGGCCAATTGACCCTTGTAAACAATCGTTTTGTTGGAGAGCGAACAGATGTAGAACCAGTTGTGCAATCCAATGGTGTGGGACGACTGTTTTCTAAGAATAAACAATTTTTTTTCAAAGTCTTTCTGGTACTTTTCGACAAATTCCTCGTCAGAAACGGCACCACTGATAAGTTCGTTCAATACAATGGCGGGCTGCAATATAAGAGGTTCTCTCGAAAGAGAAGCAGGTCCCAAGATGGAAGAGTCGTGAGGAACTTTTCTCCATCCAAGCACTTTCAATCCAAGGGAAGAGGCTATGGATTCAAAAGTGGCTTTGGATTTTTCGTACACGGCTTCGTCTTTCTTGAAAAAGATATTACCGGTACCGTACTGGCCCAACAGAGGCAATTCAACGTCGCAGTGGAACTTGAATTCACGGCTTAAAAATGTGTGGGGGATAGATGACAACAATCCAGCACCATCACCATCGTTAGGGTTTAACTCACCACCTCTATGTGTCATGTTACATAAAAGGTTACGGGCATCAGAGACGATCTTGTGGGAAACCTCGCCCTTCAAGTGACAAGTGAAACCAACACCACAAGCATCCTTTTCTAACTCAGGATTGTATAAACCTTGGGCTACTGGCAAGGCAGAAGCCCACGACTTATTGTCTATGGTCTCATCATAGTCGTATATGTTAGTCTTGAATTCTTCATGAGGAAGATAAGAACTCATAGTATTACTGATGAAAAAAATGTTAGTACAAATTGCAAAAATTCATGAATGGATCGTTCAAAGAGTGGAGAGACAACAAAGGCAGGGTAACCAACCCAACTGAGCCTCCCATACCTAATACTTTTTGATGATAGCGTGCGGAACCGGAATTTTTTTCTGCCAATCACAAGAGGCTTTTTAATAAGTATCGCCGCCGCAGGGTTAGATAAGTGCGACTACCCTAGTACCCCGCAAGGCCAGAATGGAAAGTACCGGTAGAAGAGAATTCCCAGCAAATGTATAACTCAGGTAAAGTTGTCGAAGATGAGTTTCTAAGCCTCCGATCTTCTGTAATGAACTTCATAAAGGTGATACTTACAGTGTTGTAGAACTATGAAACTATGCACCGACTATGACCAAATTAATGAAAAGTTTCAAAAGTAGATGGTTTACTGATTTCCCGACTTTGGCCCCTATATATGCTACCTAATTAACCATGGTAGCTAACTCGGGAGGGGCATTTTCATTAACCATGATTCAATATACGAGGCATGATTGGATCTGTGCCGTCGCTTTCGTCCAATCAAATCCCGATATTGGTCACGGTGATAAGGTACTATCACCAACGTGACTCAGAATACCCCAATAAATTAGACAAAGCGGGCCGCTCTGGCGGAGTTTGGATCAGCGGAATCGTCCGATAGCCGCCCGCCCGCCCGTACATGTGATTCCTTTTCGAGCGATGCACGTGACAGCGTATATCTTCACCTAATCCGTATATCCTCACCGGGTCCTCGGGCACGCTTGTGTTCTCACGTGAGTTCTCTTTTCCTCATCTCAAATGGCCCTCGTCGCAGGCATTCTCTATACAGCCATCATGTCGTCTTTGAAACAAGTATCATTTCCCCCTGAGGTGTTGGCGAGAATCGCTCCCGATATATCGCTCCAAAGACACTTGGCCATAGGCCTAAGACCCAATCTCCGCAACTTCACCGAGTTCAAACCAGTGGAAATCGCCGACTCCTCCACCAATTCTTTGACTGGCGCTGCCAATGTAGTGGGATCGTCTGTCATCAAAAGTGGCACAACCACCGTCATAAATGTTATCACTCTCGGAATAGCGGACAACTCTTCTCAGCTGGGTACCTCTGGTCCATGTTCGTCGGTATACCCTGTGATAGAGATACTTCGAGGAAGATCAGGCGAGCCCACCGATGAAGAAATGATATTGGCACAATCTTTGCATGAAACCATTCTTCACAGCAAACTTATTCCATCGTCTTCACTCGAAATAGATAATGTCGGCATCCAAGTATCGGACAACGAGACTTCCACCATCGTATATCCTGACATCAGTCCCGATGAGTTTGGACTAGTACGTAACCCTTCGGCTGTATCCAGTGCTGGCAATGGTAAAAAGTACTCATTCGTGCTTCTTTCCAACATCAAAATCTTTTCCAAGTCCACCAGTACGTCGTCATTGTTTGATTTATGTCATCTTTCCACAGTACAGGCGTTGCTGTCCGTTTTCTTACCAAGAGTGTATGTGGGCGAAACCGACGCCAATACTGCATCTGCTTCTATTGCCAGATCGAGACAATCCAACAAGAGAAGTTTGGTATCGAACCAGTCTGACTCTGCGCTTACTCTTGATCTCACATCGAAATCCCCATTGGTCCTTGCAGGATCCGATGTCATGGACGTCGATGAAAAAAAAACCAGCCCGCATGATATCGCGGGTGTATCATCCAACTTCGGTGTGGCCTCGCTTGCTAACCAAGACAAAAGTGTTTTATTGGCTGACTTAGAAGGAGAAGCCGAAGAGTCGTCTATATTTTCAAGAATATCTATAATTGCCAATAAGGGAGAGGGATTGAAGAGGATCAGTTTGATCAACGACGGCAATATTACGCTTGATGCGCTCCGTCAATCGATTGAAATAGCAAAATTGCGTGCCAGGGAGTTTTAGATAGAGAATAGAGAGAATAAAGTAATACTCCATAGACATAATAAAGTCTCGTATCTCATCGAGAAAACTTTTGATGCGCGTCGATAAGAGAATGAAAAACAGAAGAGCGAGTAGAAAACAGTACAAGCAGGTAAACATTGGTACCATTGACTGTAGATGTGAACATCCCAAATCTCTAGGTTGAATACGTATGACAGTATGCTTTACTACTTGCTACTTGGTAGTGCTTTTATTTGATTATTCTAGAAATAGATGTATCCAGTTCACCTTGCGTTGGAATTTTGACTTTTTTCGCAGCTTTTTCCCAAAATTCAAACAATCACCACCAGCTCATATACACACCATGTTCCAAAATGACTCTACCGCCGTAACATATACAATCTCTGCTCTAATACAACTACTCACAACCACCACTCTCTCAGACCTCCTGTCTCTCCTGGTTTATAGGTCCCTTCTGTTTGGGCCGCCCATCACGTGACCACTGTGGATTATCCGCCTCATCAACGTCGTCGCGCTTGCGCTCGTTCTCGCGCTAGCCTTTTCTGCACTTACTGGTTTTGCCGTGCATTCTCGCAATCGCAGCTCTCCACATAACGGATCGAGCATCAAATCCTGGCTCAGTAGGGTGATAGTTGTATGTGGATTAAGTCCCGAAACATTTCTATTTCTATACTTGATATACTCCCTTGCATATATTACCTGATTTGATCATGGACGAACCGCTCAATCAAAGTTTATCCAATCACGACAAATCAGAATCTATAGACGCTTCCCAAGAGGTGGTGGTGAAGCGTATCCTCATACAAGAGCTAGTCAAAAATGGCAACAACGGCAACGAAGGCGATCTCTGGTACTTGATATCAGCAGACTATCTTGACAAATTCTTGACTTTGCCGGTCGATTCGTTCGAACAGTTGAAGCAAGAGTTGGGGCCCTTTGATTGCAACTCCATCGTCGACGCCAACGGCAACTTGTATCCCGAGAACGAGGAGCCCGTGGGCACCTATAACCTATCGCCGGCCATATTCGATTACCTTTCGTCGTGGTTTGGAATCGTGGGCACGCCCGTGACTCGATGCCTTATAGTCCATCCCGAAACCGGCGCCAAAGAAATCGAGCGTTTTCCTCCTGTGTTTCATATCCATCAAATCGTCAAGAAATCTGCGTTGGGCTCTTCTAATTCACATCGTAACCACTTACCCGCGCCAGTCATATCTGTCTCCAGAACCAATACTTTCCAGGATTTGTTTGATAAAATAAGAGTGAATGTGCTTAAAAGTCCCAAGAATCCACACAACGAGTTTCGGGTCTGGTTCATAGACTCCAAAAACATACTGGAGTACCACCAATTCATCCCTATATCGTCTTTCATCCATGACATTTCCGATAAAAAGTTGGTCCAGCCCGATTTATTGGGCCTACAACTAAAAAGTCAAGGCATAGAATCGTCTACATATCTGTTGTTGGTTGAGGCTTTGGAAAACTCCACTGGCAAGCGCAACAAGTCACCCAAATCGTATCCTATAGACTCTTATCTTGGTCAAATCGACTTTTCTCAGTACGATTTTGATGCCATAACGTCAAAAGGCGGCAACTTTGGCTTAAACAACTTGGGAAATACCTGCTACATGAACTCGGCCCTTCAGTGCTTGCTCCATATTCCCGAAATTAACTACTATTTTTACTACAACTTATACAAGAGAGAGCTAAATTTTGATAACCCATTGGGCAACAAGGGAGATGTGGCCAATTCGTTTGGAAGTTTACTAAAGCTAGTCTTTGAACCCCCCAAATCCACTTCTAGTTCTAGCGTTGCCCCTCGCGAGTTCAAGTCGACTATAGGCCGCTACTCCTCCATGTTTTCAGGTTACCTCCAGCAAGATTCCCAGGAGTTTTTAAGCTGGCTCCTCGATGCTCTTCACGAAGACTTGAACCGTATTCACAAGAAGCCATACTGTGAAAAGCCAGAGTTATCTGACGAAGAAATGAATGACCCCATGGCCCTAGTGAAATTGGCCGAAACTTGCTGGAACCAACACAAATTGAGAAACGATTCCGTAATCACCGACTTATTCACGGGAATGTACCAGTCTACATTGGTGTGTCCTATATGTTCCAAAACTTCTATCACCTTTGATCCGTTCAGCGACATGACCCTTCCGTTACCAGTAAGCAAAATGTGGTATCACACGTTCACCATATTTGATTTGTCGGAGAACGGCGATATACAGAATGGTCCGAGAACCACAGGTGATCGTATAATGAAACTCGAAGTGGAATTGAATAAAAGGTCCAATTACGATGACTTGTTGAATTATTTATCCAAATTCTTGGGTGTTTCAAAAAGGTACTTTTTCTTGTATGAAATACACCAAAATACATTTTTTAGTGACTTTCAGATGGATTACAACAAGAACAAGTTTTTGCCTATAGGAGATATAGTAAGAGATTCCGACGACATAGTGTTATACTATATACCCCACGATCCTGAAACAGACACCATTGTGCCGGTCTTGAGTTCGTTCGAGGACCCTGACAAGTCTTACCAAGTTAATGAGCTTTTCGGACTTCCATACTTTGTCGTGTTGAATAAGGAGACTGAAGCGACCAGTTATGAAGCCATTAGCGTGAAATTAAAAACCCAGAGCCAATATCTTTCTAATCTCACTCCACCACAAAAGCCGATAGAGAATCTTGGTCCAAATGAATTCTCTTACATACCAGAAGAAGCCTCCAATGAAGGGTCTAATTTGGTTCGGGACACAACCATTAACTCAGAAAACATTGAGGTTACTGGCCCAAATTCCATACCACCTGACGAGAAATTGTTAGTGCATGAAAATGAGAACGAACTTGAGCAACCCAACAGGTATGAACCTAATTCTGTGTCTTCCAATGTCAGATTCAAAATAAAATACAAGAACAACGAAAACAAAAGATCTAATGAAACGTATAGAAGCAGATTCAATTTTGGCAGGTTTTCGAGTAGCAACACCGAAAGAACTATACACGTACCACTTTTCAAGCCAAATTTTAGTGATTTTAGACCGTTGATACCCGAATTTGCACCAAAGAATTCCGACAAGACCCAGGATTTGGTCGATGGAGTGAACAAAGAATTGGAAGGTGATTTACCCGACATCATGAGTGAGGATTTGAGCTCGGAAGGTACTGCTAGAACCAATGAAACTGATGGGTTTGTCATGATCAACCACGAGGAAGATAAGGCTCATGACGCTTCTTCCATCGAAGCCAATTCAGTGGATGTTTTGGAGTCCCAAGCCAGTCTGTCAGACGAGGACACTGAAAGTGAACCGCAAGGAGCCAACATACTATCAGAAAATGATCCTGATAAAATCCCTTCGCCTCCGCATCCAGCCTTTTCGGACTCAATCAAGCCAACGACCGAAAATTCACCAGTTGGCTCTAGTCCTAGTGAAACATCGCTAATTAAAAATGAAGCTGATAACCAGTCGATATTGGTCACAAAAGATACTATCATTCTTTGTCACTGGAGCTCCCAGTACTACCAAAATTATTTCGAACCAGAGGAAGCCCGAGCATGGACCAACATTTCTAAGATATCAAATCCTGGTTTGGAGCAAAATAAGGCAATATTCGAGAGGCAGAGAAACTCCAAGATCAGTCTTTACGACTGCCTAAAGTCTTTTAGTACTCCAGAAGTATTAGGAGACCAAGATTTATGGTACTGTCCTAGATGTAAGGACCACAGACAAGCAACCAAGACCATTCAGCTTTGGTCGACAGGTGACATATTAACCATTCACTTGAAAAGGTTCCATAGCGCTCGTGCCTTCAGTGACAAGATCGACATGGTAGTAGACTTCCCAATCAATGGTTTATCCATGAAAGATTACGTTGCCAATCCAAATGCGGGTGATGAAATATATGACTTGATTGCAGTCGACAACCACTACGGTGGGCTCGGCGGTGGCCATTATACTGCCAGCGCCAAGAACTTCAGAGATGGAAAATGGTACTACTTCAACGACAGTAGCGTCTCCGAATTGGCAAATCCTAACGAAATAATTACTGGAGCAGCTTACTTATTATTCTACCGCAAGAGAAGTTCATCGGACCTCTTAGGTGGCCCCAAATTGAATGCTATGCTCAAGGGTGGCAGGGAAATGTACCAAAAGTCATTGATAAATCGCAAGAGCCACTTGGAACAAGTGTTGACCCAAACCCAAGCATTTACAGAGGCAACTGAAACTAAGGCGAGAGAAGATGAAAATCCAGATGAAGCTGATACTATCGATGAGTTGGATATTGATACCAAAAAGTCACGGTCGTTTGAGAATATCAAGAAGGCTCAGTTTATGGTGGAGAATGACGAAAATGATTTGGATTACGACAGTGACGACTTGGATAATATTCGCAAACAGAGATTAATTTCCAAGGAAAAGAACAACAGCAAGTTGATTCAGATCAAGAATGGAAAGCAGGAAGCGACGTCGTCGCCGGGTCCAGTCGATTCATCGTCCGAAGAACCAGAGAGCACATAGAATTGAATTTCAACTGCAACTTGTAACAAGTATGTATAATAATATAGAATATTATAAAAGCAAACCATGGAATTAGATCGTAAAGGGATATGGTAGCTTGCATCCAGAGATATTCAGTGGCCAGCATCATATTGTAGTGTAATCACTAATATCTGTTGCAATTCTTGTCTTGTTCTTGACTTTTATCGATCGAGAATTTCACGTGACCCAAACGACCCCAGAAATGACCTTCAAGCCTATACAGCACGAATCAAGCACTAAAAAGCACTATACCATCCAACTATCTGGCTCGATCTCGACCACACGAGCAATACACCTCACTCGTACACTGACCATCTATCAATTGGTCTTATTGAAATTCAGAATTGCTAATAGAGGGCTACTTATTAATTGATAGCCGCAGCCCTATTGTAGCAGAAAATGGGTGACCCAAGCATTGGGGCACCAACAAACCTCTCTCTGACTAGAGAGATCCAAGAAAACTCAAACCCACAGATTCATTCCCGTTTTGACAATCTGGATCCCGAAACAGACTATACCAGTGGCAGTAGTATCCATACCATCAATGATTCAAGAGATAAAGCTATAATACAACGTCTATGTGAAGACGTTCTTCCTCATCATAATATAAATACTGAACTACTTTTGAACTGGCAAGTCGAATTGGCAGACGATCTATCCAACATATCTACCATTATACAAGAAGACATAATCTTAACAGGCAATGATTCGGCTGTTTCTTACGAAGAGATTGAGCCGTTCATGAACGAAGTTCTTCACCTAGACGACTCACAATACCATGAATTCAAGTTGGTTATCATCGAATTACTTATAAATGTCACCTCTGTCTCGTACACCAACCGGATACATTTATTTAAAGTGGGCTTTCACAGGTGTCTAATCGATGCGTTTTTAGACAGGTTGGGCAGTACCACTAACTTGGATTGTCTTCACAAGTTATCCATCATAAATCAACTTTTCAGACTAGTAGTGATATTTTTGGAGTTGGGATGCGATATCAAACTGTTTCGAAAGTTGATCATATTCTTATTCAAGTCGAGCCAAAAATTTCCTAAAGAGTCATCTGACACTTCCCGGTTGATGATCCTTGAACTTCTTGTCCAGATTTTCACCAAGTACCCTTGCCACTTCAAGTCCACTGTGTTCAATAAAATCACCGCCTTTCCCTTCATAAATGCCAACTACAAGAAGAAATTTACCATACATTCGTGGTTCAAAATAAACAACCTAGTGCTCAACAGTGAAGAACCAGTCACCCTATTTGTGCTTACCAATTCTGATGCCCTAGTTGAGAATCAGACAAGCTTGAAAGTTCAGGTTTGGAACTACAACAAGATCTCTGTAGAGATCAAAGACCACCACAACGGGTCTCGGATCCAGTTCACATTTAACCAAATACTTAATTTTGGCCGTGTTGACGAGCCAATTTCTTCACCTAATCAAGGCTACTGTCATATGGTCCTAACCTACGACAACTACTCCAACCTCAACCTCTATATCGACGGAGAATACAGCGAGTCGATCCCTTGTCCTGATATCCACAAGGCTTTCTCCAGCTGGAACAAGGTTTACATTGGAAACGACTATGACGATCCTACCCAATTATGCATAACAAATGAACTATTGATTAAAAACCTTTCAATACTCGATACAAATTTGTCCCACGAATGGATCTGCTTGTTGTACAATTTGGGTTTAGGCTATGATTGGGAACATAAAGAGTTTTCCAACGATAACTTGCTTAACTTGCTCAATCACTTAAGTCCTAGGGGGCATTTGAATGTAAGTATGAAACTCAACGAGTTGAAAGGAAGAAAGAAGGATTTTAGTACCGATACTTTTGTCAACATAGACCGTTCAGGAAGTACAGGTGGATCTACCAAGTTCAATGAAGCTTCAAAACTCAACCTTTTGAATGACCATCTTGATTTACCTGACAAGAATAAGATAGTGGAGTCATTGACAAAATTGAAACAGGAGAACGTGTTATATGACACCAACGATTTCTTTCAGAGCTTGCAGGATCAAGAACAATCTAGTCACTGGAAAAGCTCTCGCAGTAAACGAGACTTTGATTCGGAGAGCACTAACTTCAACACTCCGTCTTTTGTGTATCACAACTCCCCTTCTATTCATGCTGGATTTTACACTCTAGGCGGGACATCGCTACTTCTCGAGCTTATTGAGTCATCACTCGATATATCCGATGCCACTATTAGGGACTGTTTTATCTACAAATCGTTTTCGCTTCTTTTCACTATTCTCAATAACAACTGGAGATTGAATAAGGAGTTTGAAAACCTAAATGGCTACAATGTCCTTTCCATCTTGTTGACCAAGTATAAGCAAAGCCACAATCCAACATTGACTTTAAAAATCCTTCCCCAGTTCGAAGACGTCTCTTGCTCTTTCACTGCGAATGGTATCAGTACCAAAGCGCCAAAGTCCAACATTTTGAATCTAATTTTAACGTTTAGTGGGTATGATTTTATCGACGAGTCCGAATCTATCATCCTCAATCCCTCAACCTATCGATTCTTGTTATTGCACTTTGACTTGTTCTACGACACAGAATGTTTTGAATCCTTGCTACGTCATTTTCAAATGTTGATCAATGGCTCCAAATACAAAGCTTACAATAATCGACACCTCACCAATATGAAGTTGCTCAAAAAGTTCATTCAGTTTTTGAAATCTCCAGCTTTAGCTTCCCAAAACTTATCGCCCACCATAGTTGGACAGCTTGGCTCGACGATTTCAAGTATTGTCACGTCAGATACTTCGGTTGATACAATCAAGTCAATTTCCTTGTATATTATCTACGCCTTATACAATGCCGAGTGTTCTACAGAGCTAGGAATCATTGTGCTACAAACTTTGACTGATGTGTTATGTGACTCCAACTCTTCGATAAGAACACTTAAAAAGTTCTCCCGATCCATCACCATTCACTGGATCTTGTTGTTACTTAACATCAAGTCGATGGAAGTGGCGAGCTGTGGTATTAGGCTCCTTAGCAAACTTCTCAAAATATTGGGCTCTCCTATAATCAAGAAGTTTTTCCAAGTGAACCATGGTTTGGATATATTGACTCATTTCTTGAGAGACTGGTGGGATAATGACCAAATACTAGGCCTACTATTTATGACCAGTTTTGGATTGAATAGTGACCACAAGACCGAGAATCTTGTAGCAATCCAAAAGAAACTTGCTAACCATCAATTGGTAATTCCAGAATTCTTGATCTTGATCAATAACCTTGTCTTGAACTCCATGTACACTTTAAGACAGAGAAATGGGAAACTATTGAGTAGTAATCCTTCGTCCCCCGTAAAATCGAACAGACCACCAGATGAAGAGCAAGACTTGTCTTTTTTAATTAATGTGTTGCACTTGCTCAATTCATACATTGATAGTATCCAATACGGATTTGACAATTCCTCTTCTTTGCATCAGTACTATTTATCCAAAGAGTTCTTGGATGGAATATTCGAACTTTTGGGTCATTTGAAGTTATCGGCCGAATGGACTGGCATGAAACTTGTCAACGAGTTCGGATTAGCTACTACCAAACTTGTCAGGACCCTATCGTCAATTTTCATTGAAAATTTCGTCAATCATAAATTTTTGTCTTCTTTGGAAAACTTGAGTCCTTCAACAAGATTATTGATCCTTGACTACATTTTCCCCAAAATATTTGAACATATCAATGAGGTGATCAACATATCAAATTTTATCTTCAATGAAAAGAAGTTTTTGGAAGGGGCAATATTGATTAGCAATTATTACCTAAATGAATTTGTTAAGAAAAATTACCACTTGAAGTTGAACGATTTGGATTCGTTTATAACATGTATCTGCTCCGTTATAGAGGTTGGTGGAGGCGAAATTTCTGGCGTGAAAAAGGTCCGTAAGGAATTGGGAGGTTTAATAATATTGAAACTTCAAAAGATCTCAGAAATCTTAGAGACTGAAGACCCCCATGACTCGAAGTTACCGCCAAAAATTCAGTCAGATGATTTCATTAACGTCTTGAATTTCGATTCTGACGAACAGCAGGTTCCGGTGGACCTGCCATCGGCTAAACTAGAGCCTGCATTCGAATCTAAACCTACTGGGCGGACTTCTACCGCAAACTGCACTAAAAAACAGGCGACTATTATCTTTGAGTCGACCTTGAAGTTTTTGCTATATCGTCAAATGACTATACTAGAAAAAGATATACTTGACGATAAGAGCTTGGGAGAACTATTGACATTAGTGCTAGGTATATTTGTCAAATTTTCCAAGTCAAATCAGCAGCAGGAAACTGAGTATCTCTTCAACTTTCTCCGTACGTGTTATCTTATGAACCAAACCAACTTTGGCAAAACAGTCAATTTTGTTCAGCTGGGAGAAGACCGAGAATTATTGTTGGAGTTTTTCCAGCAGTTGCTTACCAAGAATGACGACGAATCATACCATAAGCTATTCAAGTATCCACACATCATCAGAGAGCTCATAAAGTGCTCCAACAAGTCCATTGCCAAGTATAAGGAGTTGACATTTTTGAATGTATCTGAAATGCTTAGCGTCACTCTCAACAATGGAGGAAAGCTTGGGCAGCTCAACAGTATCTACATCAAGAGCTTTGAAAAAGATTGTGAACTGTTGAAAGCTTCAATCATAAATGGAGAGCTAACCAAATACAATCGGTCTGTACAAGATCTACACGAAAACATACACTTTTTCATTTCGAGTTACAATAGTGTGAAGCTTGAGATCTCAAGACTTTTGAATGACGAGCAGAAGCAAAAGAACTTCATGTTGGATTATATTGAAAACAATGATCGAATGAGAAAGAGATTGATAGTTGAAGATCAGATCCCAGATTCTGAAAAGCTTTCCTATAACATCAGCATACCAATCAAGCTAGACGACCACCAAGAATTGGCCCAGGTCCAAGCTGAATATGGCGAGTTCATCAGTTCGAGCGGCATAGATACATTGTCTCTATCGTCGCATGATATACTCGGGATGGACGACGAAGGCTTTGAAATGGTAGAAGAAACACCGCAATTCGAAGACAAAAATCGTAAAGTGATTAGAAGCTTGTTTATGGGAGACCGAATTTCTGCTCTCTGGAACATTAGTCAGATCAATGGGCTAGTTCCTATTGAAAGTTTAATGATCTTGGGCACTAACCATTTGTACCTTATAGAAAATTACTTTCATTCAAGCGATGGTAATGTGGTCGATGTGCAAGACGTACCCCAGGACCTCAGAGACCCCATTCTTCAGCTGATTATCATGCAATCTTCAAATGTCTTGAAGAGTAGCGATAAAAATCAGCATCGTAACAAGTCGTGGAGCTTGGATAATTTGAGTTCCATATCCAAGAGACAATTCTTATTGAGAGACATTGCAATTGAAATGTTCTTTAGTGATGGAGCAAGTATATTGATAACATGCTTGACCACCAAGGAAAGAAACCAAATATATGGCAAGTTGCACGTTTATGCTTCTGGCCGAGGAATCGACTATGACTTGTCTCAAGTATTACAAACCACTTCGGGCTCCAACTCGTCCGTTTTATCGAACATGAGCAATGGTTCGTTTTCGTTTACCAAGTTGGCATCGGCGTTTTCGTCCACCCAGGCAAACTTAAACCCTTCAAATAACTCCTCGCCAGTATCGTCCGCTTCGGGCACCTCATCCACTACAGCTACATCATTCATATCTGCTACTAAGAAATGGAAAATGGGAGAAATGTCCAACTTTTACTACCTTATGATAGTCAATACGTTAGCTGGACGAACCTTCAATGATTTGACTCAATACCCAGTATTCCCATGGGTGATTGCTGACTACACTAGCGACACACTTGACTTATCGAACCCAAAGACATTCCGTGAGTTATCAAAGCCGATGGGTGCTCAATCAGCTCATCGTGCCAACCAGTTCAAGGAGCGGTTTGATGCATTGTCTAGTTTAAATGATCACGAGTCACCGGCTTTTCATTACGGTACTCATTATTCTTCGGCAATGATTGTGACTTCTTACTTGATCAGACTCAAACCCTATGTTCAGTCATACTTATTGTTGCAGGGAGGTAAATTCGATCATGCTGACAGGTTATTCAATTCAATTGTAAGAGCGTGGAATTCTGCTTCGAGAGATAATACTACTGATGTGAGGGAGTTGACCCCGGAATTTTTTTACTTGCCAGAGTTTTTAACCAATAGTAACAAGTTTGAGTTTGGGTATACTCAAAGTGGAGAATCTCCCAATAATGTTGAGTTACCACCATGGGCAAAAAACGATCCAAAGATTTTTATTGCAAAGAACAGAGAAGCACTTGAAAGCTCTTATGTTTCGGCCAATTTGCACCATTGGATCGATTTGATTTTTGGCTTCAAGCAGAATGGTGTGGAGGCAGAGAAGAATTTGAATGTTTTCCATCATCTTTCTTACCATGGCTCGATCAATCTTGACAACATCAATGACGATGTAGAGAGACGAGCAATGATAGGGATGATCAATAATTTCGGACAGACCCCAAGAAAGTTGTTCCAGAATCCCCACCCGATGAAAGAGGTCTTGAACTTACCCAACTACTATCTCACGACACTAAGCGACTCAGGAGTTTTCCCTCAGAATATATTCAAGTCTAAGTTACGGCTCGCCATTGAAAAGTTAGAGATCAGCTCCAAAAAAACTAGAAGGTGGATCGGAAGACCAAATTGTATCACCTCAGAAGATGAGCTACTAATCAGAAAACCAAGAAGAAAAACTGAAGGTGGGTCGCTTGTTATAAACCAGACGAACTTTTATAATATTCATCTGTCCGAGATCACGACAGTCATGCAGATAGGACATCAAACGTTTTTGACTGGTTCAGAAGATGGAATAATCAATGTCTGGAAATGCAGCAATAAGTCCAATATTAGCTTACAGTTTCAAAGTGTATTAAGGGGACATTTTAGCAAGATTGTGTCGATGAAATTCAGCAAGAGCTTCAAAATAGGCATCAGTCTTGACGAAGATAATGTGTT
Source organism: Suhomyces prunicola (assembly GCA_030568655.1). NCBI lineage: Eukaryota > Fungi > Ascomycota > Pichiomycetes > Serinales > Debaryomycetaceae > Suhomyces > Suhomyces prunicola. The sequence continues at coordinate 167,833 of JAJMGJ010000020.1, read as the reverse complement.
GATAGCGTGGGATTTGACGAGACTCAAGTATATCAGAAAGTTCATGCCTCGGATTCAAGGAATCGACTCTACTATATGTGCCATTTCCAATGATACGGGCAACATTGGAACTATATTCAACTGCGCCGAAGGAAATAGACTTCGAATTTATACTGTGAACGGGGAACCTATCATAGACCAAAAGTTTGACAAGAAAAATATAACTGCATTCAATTTCGGAAGTATCAACAATCCCATGGTTGACACCGGCAAAAGCCTGGTGCAGAACAATCATACATACTGGTCAAACGAAGTGTTCTGTATTGCTGTTGGTCGGGTGATTCAAGTATATGAGCTCTCACCTTTGCACCCTGACGGTTGGCAGGTTGATTGCATTGATTCCGTGGATTACGGAGAATATGTCGAGGGAAATATTACTACCTTACAGCTATTCCTACACTCTGAGGTAGATACAGACGAACTATTGGTTAGAGGTGTCTTGCGGATTGTTTTTGGAGATTCTACTGGTAATGTGTATTCTATCTAGATTCGAATGTACAACAGGAAAGAAAGGTATTATTGATGTAAATAAAAGAAAGAATTAGCTTTATCGGTCTAATAGTTATCAAGTATAACAGGATGAATCGAAGCCATTTTCGCTGCCATGCCCAAGAATTGAAAAGTCTTGTTTTTTTCGTACATGGGAAGTATTGAATTGACTCAATCTACCAATGGTTTCGTGTATTTTTGCTACTAAAAACATTTTGGCCAATAGTCTAATTATATGCAACCTACCGACGGAAATGTTTACTATCACCATATCATGATATGCCGTTTGTTAAGAGTGTAACTATACCAGCGCTCCATTTATATATGCCTTAGCTTAGTCACGCTGTTTACGAACAACTCTGGTCTATTTTCGTATTAGTTAGTCCAGTTTTGATCAACTACCTTACAATTCCGTTTTTTTTGCCAACACCGTCATGCTTTCTCTAGCGTCCGTTTTTTTGCCAATACCGTCATGCTTTCTCTAGCGTCTTCTTCGAGGAACCTCTGCCTTAGCTCCAACCTTTTTTTGACTTGGTCCAACAACCTCCATTTTTGGTTCATTCACAGCTCTTGAATTTTCTTTTATTTCCTTGAGCTCTTCAGCAAAGTCGGGAAAGAAGTAGGGAACGGCCCAAGAGGCTAAAATAATACCCATACTCATAGTAAATAATACGGTCAAAATTGTGCTCTTGAAAACATATCCTAAAGGACTGTCCAATAAGAGGTCTTTAATGGAAGTACCTGATTTTTCGTAGAACTGGCGGTGCTTATGAAACTCAATAGTAAGAGGGTTTTCACTCGTGATTTCAAAGACAGATGAAGAGTTGGCACCATACAACGAGTCCTCAATAGCATAAACCTTGCCATCCTCGTTGATCTCGATCTTATAACGGTCAGTTATGAGCTCAAAGTCGTACGAGTTCACCACTAACTGGTAGTCACCAGAATCTATATCTTTGTATTGGAATTGATAGTTTTCGTTTACTAGTCCTTTAACAGTGGTAAAGGTGGTAGAATCATCAATCAATGGGATCAACTCTACGCTAATACGACCTTGGTAGTTGTCTCCGTTGATGACATTGAAGTCTTTTTTCTGGTATAATTCTTCAATTTGATCAGGAACGTTTATGATGGAGCCGGTAATATCGGCAGCAATTGCCAAACTAGCTACACCGATGCATCCCAAGATGTATCTAGCTGCTATCATTTTGTGATTATCTCCAAAGTACTGTTAGGCTCGCTTTCTTAGATCAGATAGGGCCACCAAAAGTTACCCGGCCGAGTGCGAAAAAGTATAAAGCGATGAAAATTTGTGGGCCTGGATGGTTTTATTTTTTTCCCTATTGTACCAAGTATGTGTATTATTGTAGGGCAACAACTTTGAGACTCGTCTCACCCCTAGGGTTGCTGCTCTCTACAACACATACGAGAGTAGACTAGTCGTACCATTAGGTGCGGGTAGTTGTGGGATAACCAGATTCGGTTGGTAGTTTGCATTTGCGTTCAATAACCACCGAATATTCTAGCGTCCTGGACATTTTTCAAACAGCCTCTCTTTAACTTCTAGCTACTCGTGACCCCCATCTATCATAGCAGTAGAGACCAATGGCTATAAGGGTTAACCCGAAAAGTTGTTGGTTTGTAATTTTTCCAAACCATTTATGTGCATTTTGTTTGTCAGGCACAGTTCCTATTGCCAATATGATACTCAAAGCTATAAGCACTATTCTTTTCATCATAGATGCAATTGAGTATGACAATGCCGGCAACAGGCCCAATAGGTGAAATGCCAAGATGGTTTGTGCAAAATGTGACATCGAATCTAACACGATCAACACTAGCACGGTAATGAATTCTTGATAATCAATGTTGGCGTCGCCATTTATGATCTTGGGGAGCTCGTTGACCAAAAAGCCACTCGCGGGAAATACAAGTCCAATTAGTGAGCAGTAGAGTATGATTGTCAACTTGTCGGGCTTGGCAGTCTCTTGCAATCGTAGCCTTGATGATACGAACTCAAACGGATTGTAGATCTTTTTGTTCTGGTTGATTTGAGATCTGTACTCCGATTGAGAAGGATTCGATTTGATCTCGCTCAACTCGAGATCGGAAGTAGAGTAAGGTAAGCGAATGGAGTTGGCTCTGTTTCTGGGAGCGGGTTTTGTGACGTGGGTCGAGTAGGCTGAGTCCTGGTGAAGCACCAAAGATGATGCCGGTGTGGAAGACGAAACATTCCAAGTCATGAGCTGTTTCCCGTATATGTTTTGGGTTGCAAATATCACCGTACTGATAAGACAGTAGATAAGGCCGCGTAGTTTTACGATATCCAAATCGTTGTTTTCGGTAATGAGAATGTCCAATGGTCCTCTAACGGAATCGGAGGCGATTATGAGTAGGACACCGCCCACTAGGGGAGTAAGACTCAAGTAGGTGGTCAACAGAAACCTGACGCTGTAGAAGACACGGTAGCCCAACACTATTAATAGAGGAGACAACGCCTTGACACTTGAAACAGTAGCCAATGGGATCATGGAAGTGGCACTCAACGAGAAGAACTTCCCTACAAACTGGAACAACCCAAGAGGCAAAATTTTTAACAAGAGCGACAAGCTGAAGATGCAGCTGGAGCTGTCGTGGGGAACACTTCCTGGAGGAAACACAGTGGCGAGTTTGGGGGCATTCCGGGTGATGGTTATAAGGGTAAAGGCAAAACCCGCACCGATGAAGAACTGGCACTGACTCAAGAAGAGCGGGTACGTGAACTTGGTAAGGATGAGCTTGGTGAGCTGTGACGTGATGGAAGACGCCAGGTACCATAAGAAGCATGATACTATCACCCTCAAGGATATAAGTGGAGTCTCGGACCCCATGAGGAACAATGAATACTGGTACACAAATTACCTGCAATTGAATTTCGGTTTGCGAGTGAAATTGTCGCTGCGCTCGAAAACGTTACAGCCACTGTTCGTTGATGCAAAAGATATTGGAGCGAGACATCACCGTTATCGTGTATACTAGCCTAAAAATAGAAAATCACTACCTACCCATATATACTCATGATATGGTCAAGATGTCTGATCTGGGTAGCATCAAAATGAATCAATCGTTTTGACCCATGGCGTTTTTCTTGCATCTGCGAATACTTGTAGCCAACTTTACTTGATTTCGAAATGGTGTTTTCTGCGTACGCACAATACTCTCCGTTTGCACCAGGGAGAAAATCGTTGTAGGGGTGGTTGGAGGGAACAATGGCGCCTCTGAACCGCGAGAGGCTTAATTTTGCCAAACCCTCGCCATTCACCCAGAGAAGCTCGGGGTTGGCCCTGCGCTCGTCGCTGAAATGCGACACAGCGGTGCCACATACCGAACAAACCATTCTGTTTGTCTCTACTACTCCCGATATGCCAGGATACCGACGATTAAACGACTTTGTAATATCGTTGCCGGAGATTTTCCCTCCCAAAACGTGCCCAAGCCACAAGAACTCCTTGGGATCGTGCTTATTCGATCGCGAGTTCATGTAGAGCGACAACCCCACCAAGAGTCCGACCAAATGGCTCTTTCTGTCGATTAAGTAGAGCCCGTTCGACACCACGCTGTGGTAGTTGGATCCAAACAAGTCTAGGTGGAACCTTGAGATGTCTTTGTCAACGTCAAGATCGATCTCCTTTAGAGGCACTGTATCGAATAGTTTGGTCTCTATTGCTGACGGTTCATATCCCCTATATAACGCGTTGTAGCCGTAGTAGCTCCTGGTTATAGACTTGCGGTCCCTGTAAAAAAGTAAGCCGGTGCTGGTATACCTTCTATTGTTGAATAGTTCGGCCGGAGGTGCTGTGGGAACAATATTGGCATTCATGTATACCATTTCGTCAAACGTGTTAAAGAGGGAAGCCACCCACTCAATGGGAAGATTCTCTGATAACGTGGTGGCATCCACAAACGAAATATCTTGTACGAGCCCGTCCTGCGTTGCGGCTGCAAAAATTTTGTGTTTGTCATATATCGGTATAGAATGAACAATCTGTACCGGCAACTTGTTCTTGAGGTATTTAAGAGTCTTGACCAAGCCCAACACCGACTTGAAATCTGTATCGTTGCTGTATCCCACAACTATACCTCTTCCTTTGAGCATTTTGCCCAAGGTCTCCCATAACGACTTTTGAGGCGCGACATGTATCGGTCCTTGCTGGTTGGACACGTTGGGGAACTGTTCATTGTATAACGGAATCATAGCCGAATCAATATTCTCGATTTCAATGCCATGTTCTATTGTACACTTCTCATATACGCGTATGTCGGCCAAGTTGGTCTTGGCGTCACGCTTGAGATTCGCAAGCTCAAAGTATTTGGTGCACATGGTTGCAAATGACGCACCGGCCAGCTCCGTTTCCAACTGACGTAGTATTTGGGAGGTTTGGTCGGCGGGAAAATAAAACACATAGTATAGGACAGTTGTGGAAAGTATTCCTAAAATCACCCATTTCCCAAGTAGTTTGAATTTGAAAGGAGTGTGATATGAACTCTCGTGGTCCGACTTCTCAAGGGATTTCATCACCACGGTACTTGAAGGATAGAATGTGGTGAGGCAAAAAGTCATAAACCAAAAGTTTTTGGGGGAATAATTCCTTTTTATGATAACACTTCAATGGCGTATTATTCGTAAATTAGCGCTATTTGCTCGCTCCAACGCTAACGTAAATTCTTAAAATAGCTCATCACTAAGCCCGTACGCTATTAATTAACTACTGGGTGCGCGTGGGTTTATGAAATGGAGCTATCCACGAACTAGCTTCAATAGAGTAAGATGTGCACATGATGAGATCTGTGTGTAGAAGCCAGTTGGTTGCCAGAACACGTTGCAACGATCTTGGCGACGTGAGATTAGGACCACGAGTCCCTAACGGTCCATGACGGGAGGTGCGACTCTCGATTAGGAAGCTGTGAAGGTGTCACCCCACGCCTGTCATTATCTACACACTCCTTGCTCATATATCAATTACGATTTCTAAGCTGTGGCTTGCTTTCAGCTGTCAGATCCATGACTAGCAGTCGACCAGCAGCCAGCTCGTGTTTGACAGCCATCTTTATTCTATGACAGGCCCAACGTTCATACCACGGTGGATCTGATCGTATTTACGCGGGGATGATGCGGCATATTTTATTAGCCGCCTTGTGAAATTTAAGGTTTACTGCGTTTATTAGAAATCGTGCTATTTCATGTTCTTCTTGACGTTGGGATTTGTCCATCCATTCACATAGTCAAAGTCGGTTTGGGCCCAGTGTGCGAAGGGGTAGGTGGGAAGCGTCTTGACAGGGGTGTCTTCGGAGATGATTCCGAGATCGATCTGTCTTTTGATCAACTTCTTAAGATACCCGGAAATAGAGTCTCTAATTTGATCAAAGTTTTTGTACTTGATAATCTCGCTTGGACCCTCGTAAATGATTTTGAGCAAAATAGACGGAATAAGCGGCTCATCTTTCATTTCATCGATCGTATAGAATATCGGATGGTTGGTAAAAATAATACAGTTGGATTTGGGTAACCTTCTAAGGGTTTGTCTTTCGACACGTACTACCAAATCCTTGTGGTCTACTTCGTCGAGACTCTTATACTTGTCAGGAACAAACTTGGGCAATTGATACACGTTATTGATTCTCAAATTGTAGTCCCAAGTGATGTACCAACTGGCTCTTTCCACCGGCTCGCTGGCCTTCATTCTGCTAAACCATCTTTCCATTGAAGTCTTCAACTTTTCTTTAAAGTAAGGCACATCGGTATGAATGACGTTCAAGCACTTGCCCAACTTTTCATCAATACCAAAAGACCCACCAGGAAATGGCACTGCGGCTGCGACCAAATAGTGCTGGCCGTCTTCCTCGTTTTTCTTCACCACATAGAAATCCTCTTTTGCCACTTTTGAAACATAGATCAATGGATGCTCCTTCAAGGGCAAGGTCATATCCAACAACTCTCCAGTGATCTCATTCTTGATGATTTTACCCTTCTTATCGTTCTTCAACACGGTGAAGAGTAACGGGTAACGTTCGACCATGTGTTCCATAACCGTCTCCATGAGCTCGAGACAACCTTCATAACCTTCAGGCAACCAGTCAATATTTTCTTTACCATACTTGGTGAATACTCTCTTTTTCTCCTCAATGTAACGTACATAGTACTTGTCCATGTCTAACCAGTGATTGATATCCAACTTGAAGATCGACATGGTTTGGTGGTATGGCCATCTGAAAGGTCTCCATGGTCTGTCGTCGTAATTTGCAACCTGTTCTGGAGTTATCATGAGAGGAGTTGGCTTGGGACATTCGCCGTCGCATTTAGTATCGCTATATCTTGAACCACGACGACTACCAGCTGCTTCATGATCTTGGTGTGGACTTTGTTTCGAGCGAGACTTGATGTATCTTTGGGCTTGTTTGGAAATTACAAACACGAGTGCAACCAAGGATAAAACACCCAACAGCGACGTAAAGGACAAATCCATCTTGGTTTTCGATGTCTAAACGTGGGCATTACTACAATCCCCCTTCATTATAAACCTCTCCTCTGGATCGATTATTGCGAAACATCTTATCAGCACTGGAAAAGATGTCCCAATCGGGAAGTCTGGACCTCGAGATATGAGCCTCGAAGAGTGAGGTGAAACGCCACAACCTCTCACGGCAACGACCATAACTACTGCATAGAGACACCTCGATCGCCCTAGCCCTAGCCAGTACTCGGTGGGCAGTACTTGTTAAGGACATTGGTAGCGAAATTCGCACTAGTTCATAATACATGAGTGGTACGATTATTATGCAAACCTATAAGCTAACCATAACCATCAGCTCAAAGAACTGATCTTAAATCAATTATTATACAAATGTGAATATTCATTAATCGAGATATGCATAACTCCTTTTAGTATTCTATTTCCTCTTCGAATTGGTCTATTCCTTTTTCCAATACCTCGCTAGCGACTTGCTCAAACCACGGATCGGCTTCGCTGGTGATTGCTCCCACATACTGGTTGAATATTTGGTTGTAGTATCGCAACCGATAGTACTCGTTCACTGAATATTTGTCTTTTAATTCTGTGCAAAGCTTTTGAATTCGAGTGTTTCTGGTCTTGTCGGGACAGGTGAATGGATGAGTCAAGTGCTCAACAAACTGGGCCTTGAATCGCTTATCTAGAAAGCAACGTATGTATCTTTTGCATTCTTCCAATGGTATGCCTGAAGATGCCAAAGTCTTGTAAACCATGTACTCGTAATAGTTAGACCCTACTGATCCGTACACAGTAATCAAGTCTGGCAACCGGTTCTGGTTGGCCATGTTACTGTCAATAGTATTAAGGAATGTTCGGGCATGAAAGTAGTTGACGAGTAGAAGCTTGTGGAGATTGTTGTTGGCTTCGAGTGCCGGCAATGTAGCCAACTTGTAGTTTCCAATTAGTGCTGGAGAGAATGCTTCCTGGTTGACACCGACTCTGATGCGACTTATGGTATCTGGATCGAACAGCCTGTGTCTGTCTATTTGGAGCAACAATGCACCAATCTCTTTTTCTGTGCTTATACCCTTGACTTCTTTGGTTCCTACCAGCTTGTCTAGAGCGGTCCCAAAAGCGGTGCGTAATATGTCTTTGACTTCATCGACACTCAGAATAAAGGTGCTGAGCCCACAATTGAGATTGTGCATCATTGCAGAATGGGCCAATCGCCTCGTTCCTGTGCCACAGACAATATCGCTGGCTTCCTGACCACTCAATTCTATGTCAGTAGTAAGACGCTCGAGGACTCGTTCTTTGTTGATGCGGACCAACGAAAATTCCCGGCTGTTGAGATCTCGGTACACGGTAGAGAAGAACTCGTCCACCTCTTCATTATTCAAGTTGTCAAGAGCTGTTATGATTTTGGTGAAAGTCTGAGCTACCAATTTGGCTTGATTCTCACGAGAAAGAAGCGAGAAGGTCTGGTGAAATTGAGTGCTCACCAAGCTATTCATGTGTCTGTACTTGACTAGCCTAGTAGTAATAGGCGAGTCTTGAGGTTGGTTTGAAAAGTAGCCTGAGCTTTCCAAGAGATGTCTCTTGAACTCGTTGGAATTGACGAGTTTGCGGAGATTGTCGATGTAATATCGATCCGAGTGTTTTACCAAGAACAAGTCGACAATATGCGAATACTTAGACGAACCAAGCTTGTTATATTTCCAAAGAAGTGCTTTGATGTCGTCACGGTTGCACCAGGACGAGCCGGGTGGCCGTACAATGACGCTGTTTATGGTCAAGAACCGGTTACATATTGACTTTTCGACAGGAAGCACTTCATTATCAGTCAACACTGGCAATGGAACATTGTGCTTATAGACATACTCTTTAATCAAGTCTTTGGTTTCCTGCGGCACAGCTGGAGGACAGTTTACAAAGAAGTCCCTGATCATAGACTCGAACTTACTGAAATCTTGTAGCACCGCCAGACTCAACAAGGACGGTGCGTCCATCAGAGTATCATTCTGCGCATCCAAAGCGTTGAAGATGACTTCGGCATGGTTTCGAAGGTTTTCTGGTTCACTGGTGAAGGTGAGCAAAGTATTTACAAGCGTCTCTGAACCCAACTTGAACCAGTCTTTGGGCACGGGATCTGGAATTGATATTCCATTCGGATAATACGCCTTGATTTGAGGAAATTCAGTGGCCTCTTTCAACTCTAGTTTATCCCTGTGGACGGTGAGCAACTCTTGAAGCCACTCTATGGGAAACTCCTGGGTGCATGCTAGAAATCCCATGTACTGGTAAAAGAGCTTATGGCTATAGGTAGGGTCTTTATCGATTAATGCTTTGACGTACCGTTGAAGTTTCGGGTGCAAGAAGCTTCTGTGGATCAAAGAACTTTTGACGACTTTCGGTATGACTTCTACGAGGAGCGATTTGGGCAAATCGTATAGTTGCAAATAAAACGTCACCGACGCCTTACCGTAGTTGTAGATTTTGCTCAATCGTACAGCCAACTCGTGATCAGAAGTTTCGTACTCTGCTCCAATGGTTTGACGGAATTGGCCTATATGATCAATGTCGCTCAACAACAACGGATGATAGTCCATTACCGTTGATTTTCTAGGCAATTCGTACTTGTCATCGGAGACACCGGTGAATATCAGCTCATCTGGAACAACCTCCGAGGTTGCCATTTGGTTTAAAGTCCGTATATATGCATTGTCACTCCTGGCAGTTGCTGAATATTGGTCTAGTAAACCATTCGTCTCTGCTGTTCTCTCGAGTACCAGAACACCTAGCTGATGGTACTGGCTGCGGTCAAGCTTTATAGCGACATCGTCGGAGGTAAAGAGCTGTCTCGAATCCAAAAGCTGTTTGAAACTTCTTCCAAGTTTCACAAGTCTGTCATCGCTCCGGTTATCCAGTATTCCTGGGCCGTACCTGATGAGGCCCAATGGCCTGATGGGCTGGGTGGCTTGATCCCATAGTAACAGTGCTGGAGCCGATTTTTTCTGAACTCGAAATAGCTGGTCTACGAGCCGCTCACCGCTAGCATAAGTACGACAAAACCGGCGCCAAAACTTGCCTGTTCGTACACCCCACTGCCCGTTCATGGTGTCTTCTCTTAAGCTTCAGTCTACAGATACACGGAGCAATCACGTGATATTTTCACTGCCAATCAGCACGATATTAACTACAGTTACTTGACCTGTATGAATTATCTTTGGTGTCTACTAGTTATATACTGTATAAATGTACATTGGATACTATGTAGGAGAAGTTTGGAAGATGATCTGGGATGAAATTAGACATCAACCTTGAAGTGTAAGATTGATTTGAGATTATTGAAATTAATCACAATCTTCTACCTCTTCTACCACCCTTTCTTCTGGTGGAGTCAGATGGAACTGGGGTAACATCTTCAATTCTACCGATTCTTAAACCAGATCTAGCTAAAGCTCTCAAAGCAGATTGACCACCTGGACCTGGGGTCTTGGTCTTGGTACCACCGGTAGCTCTTAATTTAATGTGGACGGCAGTGATACCGACTTCTTTACATCTTTGGGCAACGTCTTGGGCAGCCAACATAGCGGCGTATGGGGAGGATTCATCTCTGTCAGCCTTGACTTTCATACCACCAGTGACTCTGGAGATGGTTTCCTTACCGGAAAGATCGGTAACGTGAACAAAGGTATCGTTGAAGGAAGCAAAGATACGGGCAACACCAAAAACTTGGGAGCCATCTCTAATTGGAGCTAGAATTAGTTAGTATATCGATTTATCTAAGGAAGCGAGAGGGTGAAAAGTTCGGTCCTAGTCTGTATTTGGATTGTTTCGATTGTATCCCTTCACATAATTATCGACTTTGGTTCAATTTGAATGTTTTTTTATGATTCACAGTCTTTTCAAATCTTCAATTACGATTTTTCATGATTCGATGTGGATTCTTGATTGACTTGGGGTTGGCTTATCGATGGCTACATCTTGAACATGGTTGGACTCGACTATTCCCCTTGCGTCGCTTCTGGTTTACATCCCAAACATACCAGTAGACATATTGATTATGGTTTTATGACTAGAATAAAAGACCAAAGAGTTGTTAAATTTTTAGTTTTTTTTTCGGGTACTGCAAGTCGAAAATTTTTCCCGGTACTACAGAGGGAGCCATGCCGCAGTGCGTGCGGCTGTAAATATTTAGTAGTGTGGGTTGGATGTTGGCGTTGGGAGGTAGCGCGCGGAGGTGGAATTAAGTGCGATGGAGGTGGGAAGTCTGTACACGTGCTTGACATAGATATTGGGGCTCAAGCCCTCGATCCAGTTTGACAGACTCGGTTGCACTCAGTTTACGATGGGCCTACATGGCGTACTATACTGCTAGAAGGATCAAAGTATATTACAGTAGTTATAAACTTAGTAGACGAAACCTAAGATCTTACCGGAAACATGCTTTCTTCTGGCTTCTTCGTGGTCCATGATACCAGCAGAGGTGGTCAAGATAACGTAACCGAATTGTCTAGCTGGCAACAAGTTGTCGGTCCATCTTTCGATGTCAGCGATCTTAACGTTGAATCTTGGGGAGATAACACCACACTTGTTCAATCTACCGTTCAATTGAACGACGATCTTACCGGATCTGTGGTCATCGATGTATTCGAATTCACCAATGTAACCGTGCTTTTGCATAACGGTTAAGAACTTGATGATGACCTTGGAGGATGGTCTGATCAAGACTTGACGCTTACCGGTCTTTTCGGCGTTGTTAATAGCGTTTAAAGCATCAGCTAAGACGGAGGTTCTAGTCATGTTGGTTGATGATGGTGTAGCTAAGAAATGAAAAAAAATCAATTTTCAAATTCCACAACATCGAAAGGAAAACAGTCACACCAGAGAGTGGGTCTATGTACAGGAGCGCGAACCGAGAACCACTATGAACATGGGCTAACATGTAAATATCGAGGGATGAGGCTCAAGTGTGACGACAACCTGCAATCCACAACCTGCAACTCTCACGAAAATTTTTTTGGCTGGGAGCTACCACTTCAAAATTTTGGCTTTGGCAATAATCTACTTTTCTTCCTGTTAGTATAGATATCAAAGATGCCTGTATGTATAAGACCATAGACGAGTATAAGTGATTACAGGAGCATGCAAAACAGAAGACGCTGAGGTGATATACCATCGATCAGAAAGAGCAGATTAAATGTTGAAGTTCAAGAATCATCTTACGAGGACAGTGAAAAGTTGCTCAAACGAGACAACATGAACTATATCATCAAAATCAAAGTTAACTACCCACTTTGTAAAACGAGCTGCACCACTCCGTGTCCCTTCGACTCATTGAATTATTGAATCATACTAACATTTAGTCCCAAAAATCTTTCAGAACTAAGCAAAAGTTAGCTAAGGCTCAAAAGCAAAACAGACCATTGCCACAATGGATCAGATTGAGATCTGACAACACCATCAAATACAACGCCAAGAGAAGACACTGGAGAAGAACTAAGTTGCACATCTAAGTGCTTGGTTATATTGCCGTTATTATTATGAAGCTCCGTCTCATAATGTTACCGAGCTAGGAACCCTACTATTAATGATTCCTATAAGGAAATGGTATATAGCATAATGCAAAATATTTGTTTGGAAAACTGTAGATGGAGCATATTAATCGATTGTAGCAAAGTCCCTCCAGAAAGTGTGTTCGAAAAACTTGCCAGTGCTTTAAAGTGCGGAAGAAATCCAAGTAACTTCATCAAGTTCAGCTAAGCTAATATTACAATAGATTGTTGAATTTATTGAAAATATCTAAGGGTTAACATGTTTGAGTCTGAGTCGAGCTCTCAACTTGCAATAACTCAAAATCGTGTTTCTACGTACACATAAATATATTATTGAACCAGTTAGACCTCTTCTTCAAAAACGGTTTCAATAGGCTTTTCCATCAATGAAGCGTGCGAGAATACGATAACACCACTGGAACCAATTAGCCACATCATAGTGGAGATTGGACTGGCTAAGAAGCCTAACGGAACACAAATCACCATCAAACCGGTATATAATTGAGATGTGGTGAATCTTCCGATCGGTAAGTTTAAATCTTCACCTCCGAGTTTACTGATACCAAAAATACCACCGATTAAAAATACGGTAACAAACAACAATAAAAGGTTGGTTATCAAAGCATAGATGCTCAAAATCAACACAATTGCGATATAGTTGGCGCTGAAATAGCCCAAGTTGTAGCCTACCCTGTTTTGGACCTCTCCGAAGTTGGCAGGTTTGGAAACTCTTCTAAAGTCAAAAAACTCTTGCGGTGGTTTGATTTTAGATATAGATGCCTGGACGCTACCGAAGTCACCTCTAAGTCTATCTATATTAAATCTTTCCATTAACTGACCGGTATTTTGCTAAATGTTAGTTGGAACAAAAAACAGTCGTGAAGTCTGAAAACATCACATGGGTTGTCGACAAGGGCTTTATTGGTTTAGGAGAAAGTGCCTATCACTAGCTTTTCTCTCATGCCTGATGGGACAACTCCGCTATACTTACCGGCAATGCTTGGTACAAGAATGACATGCTTGTGTTGTGTTGATTGTGTTGTTTATTTGATTTACATACGTGTTTTTAGATCTAGTGCGGCGAGAGGCACAGCGTGACTTTGAGGCGGGATTTCAGTACGCTAGCGAGAAATGAAAGATAATAGGTGTCAGAGAAATAAGCATGGTTTCAATGTTTTAGGCAGGGTCCATGCATTGCTCAAGACAAACACATGTTAATTATTGCTGTTATGTTTAAAATGATCTACTTCTAGGCGGTGTTTCGTCCTGTCACTTCTTGTTTCCTTGCTGATGACTTATAAGCAGTCGCGCCATTTCACAAAGCCTCGCTAGCAACGTCTCTCGCTACACAGAAGACGGCTACAACAGTTATTTTAGTTTGGTGGATGGGTGTCTCTAGTCGTATTCGCTACATACGCCGATAGTATTTACAAGTCATCGTGTATCTACGACCATGCCTACAATAGCTATACCCTAGCCAAGGCGAAAGTAGAACTCAAAGCCTAAGAGTAGTCGCACATCGTTAATTTTAGATATTTGACATAATGTTCAAAATATTTACTGGATTGCAAAATGCTATCTATTCTCATCCTCTTTTATATAGTATGGTTTGACACTCTCTACATAGTTCAGACCTTCAATCACAGCTCCCAGACAGAGAATATTGTTGAAGAATGAATTTGGGACCTCAAAATTAACATGTATACATGTGTCATATCTATAACACTGAATAGAGTTAAGAATTGAAGCTACGAACTTCTGTCGCAACTTTTGAAAGTCGGCAAATAAAAACTATGCATTTTAGTAAACGATGTGGTCAAATAATATAATACTGGTAATTGATGTGTTTAATTAAGAACTGATTGCTGCTTTTAGTATATTATATTAATTTATGCTAATCCTAAATCCTTTTTGACCATACTTCTACAAATAGGATGGTACACGCTCTCGAACTTCTTGAAATAGGCAACGGCCTTTTCATGGTCGACGCTATTCAAAAGTCTATAGCTTGGTCTGGTATACTTCATTCTACCAACAGTGCCTAGCCATTCACCAAGAACATCATAGTACTGTGTCTGACAACCGGTAACTTGTAACAAGTACCACTTGAGCAAAATCTCTGGACTGGCCGAAGTACGGTATTTGGCGTAGATCTTGTCCATCAATTTCAAGGCGTGCTGGTTTTCTTTCCACTTGAGCTCGTCCGATTTGTCATAAGAGATCAAAGCTTCAAGGAACACAACAGATTGATTGGAGTTGAAATCTTCAATGTCTTCTGCAGAGAACAGGTCCAAACTTTCTCCGTTGGTGAGCTTGGTGAGCCATTTTTTGGCCAAATCATAACACTGATCGGCGATTGTGGTATCGAATTTAGGATCCACTGGGGGCATTCCCGGCTTGTAGAGCCATGAGTTCCAGTCAATGGAGTCCAACTCTTCATGCTTATCGGAAAAGAATCCGTACAAGGTATCGATAAATTGGTAAGTATCGAGAGAAATGTATCTGAACTTTTTGAAATAGTACGGAATGAACTTGTCAAAGACCTTCTTTCCGCCGACCTTTTGCTCGATCAAGTACAACAAATTGAATCCCTTTTCATATGGAACAGATGAGAACACATCATCTGGATCGGTACCTCCTTTCAAGTTCTGAACCAAAACAGACTTGGTGGCAGCAGCATCACCCATGGCTTCAA
This sequence comes from Suhomyces prunicola, assembly GCA_030568655.1. NCBI lineage: Eukaryota > Fungi > Ascomycota > Pichiomycetes > Serinales > Debaryomycetaceae > Suhomyces > Suhomyces prunicola. Next base: position 152,564 of record JAJMGJ010000020.1, on the reverse strand, counting down.
TGGAGTTTTGTAAATCGTTCCATCCAATGATAGCATTAAAGTGTCTTACAGCTTCACCATATTCAAACGCATCAGCTCTTCCTTGCTCTCGAGCTTCTGCAATAGCAATTCCTTCGTTGATTCTTCTTTCAATGTACACAGTCCAACCTTCGTTGAGCCAAAAATGCTCCCATGAACAGTTAGTGACCAAGTTTCCCGACCAAGAGTGGGCCAATTCGTGAGCCATAACACTGACTTCAGAACGGTCCTTACAGATCAACGTGGGTGTCAAAGAGCACAAATTAGGGATTTCCATACCTCCATAAGGAAAACTGGCTGGCATGATAAGTGAATCGAATCTGAGCCATTCGTAGTCAAAGATCAACTTTTCAGCAATTTGAATAAAGTTCTCCATGTCTTTTTCGAATTCCCACTGACATGCCTTGATATTGACAGGTTCGGTGTACACGTCCGATCTGGGGCCAATTGGAGCCTTGGCTATATCACCAGAAGCAATGGAAAAGAGGTATGATGGAATGGGGATAGGTTGCTCAAAGTAGTAGGTGTTGCCTTCAATCTTGGTGGGTCTACCTGACATTAATGTAAAGTATGGAGAGGTAGCCCTGAAAGAGTATGGAGTTTTCACCGAAGGTGTGTCGAAGCATGGAAACAAACTTCTGGCGTGGATAGGCTGGCATTGACAGAACAAGTACGGAGCCACTTTACCATCAGTAGCTTCTTTGTCCAAGAATTGCAAAGCTGTGCAGTTTTCAGTGGTTGAAAAGACTATAACCAACTCAAAATCACCAGTTTCCTTCAAATCGACCTTCAAACGGCTTCCCAAGTTTGGGTGTCTTTCATCAAGTGAGAATTTGGTATCCTTTCCATTGATGGTAGCATTCTTGATCTCAACGAAAGAGGTGTCCAAATCAATAGTGCTTGTGGTGTGTTTGGTAGTCAACTGGTACACTATGGATCCTTGTATGATTTGCTTGTCAAACAATACATCGATGCTGAGGTCAACTTTCTTGACGTCGAAGTTCCAGTAGTTGGAAAGAGTGGTGGGATCTCTTTCAGGAGATTGACCAGGACGATGAGGTTTAATCACTTCCATTTTACGTAGTTGTAGACAGATATCACGGTGGGCAATGTCAGATATATGTCAACTATCGATGGACCTATATACTAGAGGGTGCCGTTTGGTGCCGCAATGCAGCGCTGCGCGGCTCGCGGCGCCGCTCGTGGCATGGTTGGCCCGCGCGGTGCCAACTTCGCAAGGCCTTCAGTAGTAGAAAACAGAAAGTTCACTAGTGCTTGACGTGCGGCGTCTCAGATGCTGTGTAGCAGTCCTGCGTCATCACAACCACCTGTCATTGGAAGTTAACTGAGAAGTTGGCAAACAGCGGTGCCGTTGCGCGAGGTGGCTTCAAAATCTTGGGGACAGGCTTTCGCCTCGACAGTGCGGAACCAGGGCACGCCTCGGTACCCCAGACCAGTTTTCCAGACCGATAAGTACCGGTAGCCCTGGAGACTGCGAGTGGTGCTCCCACGTGACCTGACCAAAGAGCTGTCGCTTTGTGTTACTGCGTTTCTGCTACGCGTTTACGCGTCGGCTCTTCGCGTCGCAACGGTCGCTAACTTGATCTAGCCCTGCAGCTCGTGTAGATTTGAGCAATTAATGGTGCATAACAATACGTGATTTAGCCAAGATTGCAAGATTGTCCCTGAGACGGCAATAACAATAGCTGATATATATGCAAATGTGTAGTAGCGTTGGACCGGTTTGACATTGAAATGTATACGTTTTTAAAACATGTTTCACATTCAATTATTTTCACGTATATTAAATTGTTTCACCTTAATGGTATATAATTGATCGTCTCTCCTCTCCTAGTTAACCACTCTAATAGTACAGTACGACACAGTACAAGTATAGATTGTTCAACAATTACGTGAGTGCTAAATAATATAAAAGCTGCCACTTACCAGACCAATCAAAAGTCAGTCACGATACCCAAGATATCGTCAAGCGACTACAACCTTCGACAATTACTACTTTCAATAAGTACCTTTGCACTCTTTCCCTTTGTCTTCTTAGCGAGTGTCGTGTCCAGGCCAAAACCACAACTTCTAAAAATATGATGATGTTTGTTAACACAACAACACCTCCTAGAAACCACGCTAGTGAGAAGTCGATCGCGCAGAAATCGTTACCGCCACTTCCTCCGAGCTATGAGATAAAGTCTCCTTTGCATCAGCTAGAACGTCAAATCTCCATAGCTCGTTCCAATTCAACTCGCTCTCTCCAAGCAAATCGACCCACACGATCCAATTCCGCACCAGTCAAAACCTTAGCAGAAAGAAACAAATTCAAGAAAAGTATTCTTCCTAGATCCACTACCCAGCACTCGCTTGCACCACCTCAATTAGACCATCCTCCATTTCAATCAACCAAAATGTCATCTAGCCATAGTCCTCCCCGTGACGATCTCGAGAGTTTGTACTCGTTCGATTCAGTGACCACCAACGGACGTCTTCTCGATCGTTTAGATATCAACAAGAACGATATATACGATAACGAAGGTTTTGATTTAAGTAAACGTGATAGTATAGTTTCTGTCCAAACCACCGGAAGACTCTTGGATCGTTTAGGACTTGACGATGATGGCTCCGATATCGACCGCGTGAGTGATGTCCACATCGAGCCCGCACAATACAACCCTCGAGACCGCCCTGTAATCAATCCTATAGCCAACTTGGAGAGAAAGCCCGCTGGCAAATTAGGCCTTGCATCTATAGGTGGGTTGGGTAGAAAACCGGAAAGGTCCGGCACAAAGATCAATATAAGGAAAATACGGCAGAATATAGTGCATGAAAACGCCAATCCGTCGACAGACCTGATTGCTGCCGACTTCGGCTCCATAGATCGTATGGACAACGAGTCAGTGACTTCCCTTAAACGTTCCACCACTGTGGCCAGCACCATCAAAGATACAAGTAGAGTTTCAAATGAACTGTTTCATCAGCCGGACTACCATGGATCAATTTTCAATAACTCAGAGGTGGAGCTTGCATCTTCTGCCATAAACATATCTCGTACACCATCGGCCCCTATAATAAGGAGCGGCAATGCGAGCCAGAGAACTAGCCCGCTGTCTTCTCGAAGAGTAGTTTCCGAGGGAACTGGCAATTCTAGCAGTTCCAACCTTTCTTCAGCAAGTGAAAACTCTACAGATTTTACCCCGGAAGCCAGAATAAATTTGGCGTCCCAGTTGAGGACTATGGGCAAGCACAGAGAAGCGTCATATCAGCTCCAGATCGCTGCAAATCCTCCCAACAACTGTACTAAAGCCATGTACTTGTACGCCATGTCGCTCAGAATAGGCCAGGGCGTGAAACAGAATGACAGACACTGCCTCAAATGGCTATGCAAATGTATATTGGTGGACTTCCACTCGACTTCGCACCAGCAACAAGTTTCATCGCCTCAAGTGTCTAAGTTGACCGAGAAGCTTACACAGCTCCAGCCCGAAGACTTGGTCAAACTTATAATCAAACAGCTAGAACACACTGTAAAATCCGACCCCCTTCAACATGGCAATGATCCGTTGTTGGTGTATGAGAAGTTTGTGGGTTTATCTAAAGCGCAAATCAATAAGGTTGCCATTGCGTCGAAAAACCAGCTTGATGTGGTTGCTATGTCATACCACGAGTTGGGAAAGGCACTTATAAATGGGTGGGGTCACCCCAAAGATGAAACAAATGGAATACGACTTCTTTCTATGGCTGGTTCTATGGGCAACGTGCATTCCATGATTGAACTCGGCGAAATATGGACATCCAAGTCGAAGTTTCACAAGAAAGATCACTTTAAGGCAGCAGCATGGTTACGGTCCAGCGAATTGTTTGGCTTTAAATCGATAGGAAATAGCTGGATCTATAAAGAGAAGTACTTAAGATAAACATATATTACAACTTACATATAACAACACTTCAGATGATGAGATTAAACACCCGGTATATACCAATAGTTAGTTTTTTTGTATCCCATTGAAAAAAAGACAATCAAGTACTGTATCTCATATATTGATCTCAAACAGTATACAATGGTCTACAGTGATGATTATTTGTTAGTCTATAAATATATTACTAGTACTATGATAGAGCCATTACCATATTAAGTCATTAATGTTCGTCCACTAAAAATGTCCCAGATGTTCAGCTCAAAGCTGCCCATCACTAAATAATGCATATCTTGCATCTCAGCTCACTGAAGTTCTATTGCCCACACTGCAACTGATATTTGATGGGATCCGCGGGCCGTATAAACTTATTGAAGATGTCTATAAATTCGTGCAAAATATTATGCAAAAAACAAGTGATCTCGTTCATATTGGAATAGACTCCAATTGGCAAATAGTACACCTGGTTGGAAGGTTTGATGTTGTGGCGACAGTTGTCCAAGATATAGTCCTGCTGAGCCTGCTCGAGGTCGGTTGATTTCTTGAACCAAGTAACGGGAAACTTAATGGGAATGATAGCGTTGACGTAGTTAGGGCGAGAGTTCATGAAGTTCTCCACGATTTGACTGTTGTTGGCGATGGTAAGCTGCTGAAGCTCAATGATCTTGCCATTCAATTCACCTCGCTCAGTATTTTTGTTTATGTACAGCTGGATGACTTTCGTCAAGATGGAATTGATCCGTTTGAGCACCACCGCTTTGACCTGAAATAAAATACAAACCAATATCTTGAGAAACTCAAGGAGATTCTTGTCTTTAAGGGTCTGCGTTAATCCGTCGATCTCTTTGATTAATTGTACAATGTCCTGAACTAAAATCTTCCATGATCTTTCACTGGGTAGCACTTCGGTAACGATCTTTGCCCGTTCGTCGTAATCATACGAGATCATTCGGAGAATAAGGGCATCAACCTGCATTATTATGCCTAGTAAGTCATGCGAACCACGCAAGGTATCGGCTTTTTGCTTCGCAGCCTTTGATAGTTGGAGCCAGTGAGCCTTTTTGGATTGAAGCTGGTGTTTCATCTCGTCTCTTTGGGCTGGAGTCCAATTGTGATGGACTGGAATCGAAGGTAATGATGGCGATGGTAAAGTTATACGACTTTCCCTGCTTCTGTTGTGCTCTTTCATGATAACGTCCTTGTTCAACTGTTTGATTTGCTCCCGTTTCTTTTGCTGTTCATAGCTCATCTCTCCAGAAACTGATGTATTAGGCTTATTACTCCGCTCTTTTTCTTTGGACTGAAGCATTTTCTCAGCTTCGCGGACCTTCTTTTCTCGCTCCTGCAACTCTTTTTCATATGCCTCCTTTTCTTTTTTGAATTGGCTCATCATCTCCTTCTCTTTTTCACGTAGAGCACGTTCGTTCAGTTGCTTAAGCTTTGCAGCCTCGTCACGATCCCGTTCTTTCTCTTTGAACTCGCGTTCACGCTCATCTTGCTGTCTAATTCTAGCTGAAAGCTGTTCCCTTTCTTTTGCTAGCTTCTCTTGTACGTCACTTTCCTTGATCCTTTCTTTTTCTCTCTCTTCCTTCAATTTCTCTCTTTCTCTTTTTTCTCTCTCTTTTTTGGCCTTTTCTCTCCTATCTCTTTCCTCCTTCTTTTCCTTCTCCTCTCTGATTCTTTCTTTCTCCTCTCTCCTTTCTCTCTCTTCTCTCTTCTCCTTCAATTCCTTTCTTTCTTTAGTATCCGTTATTATACCTAATCCTGTCAGGCCATCATCACTTTGGGGAATATCAAGCCTCTGCTTTTGACGATTTTTATCAAAAGTGATCCGAAGAAGGAATTTGGGCTTGCTGGCATCATGTTTATTGATCCACCGTATTCTCGTCCCATACAAACCAGAATTGACACTTCCATTTTTACTCGCATTCACACTTCCTCCTCCAGTCGTGATTTGTGCCTTTTTTTCTACGGACTTTTCCTTTTCTTTGTCAAATAATGATGGTAATGTAGGCGATAACATGGATAATGGAATATTGTCTTCTTCCCCACTATCGACATTGAAATCACGTTGATTTCGTGACTTTATTCGACTGTTTACGCGTGCTTTGTGCTGAAAGTTGTCTTCACTGTCTTCTTCCTCGCTATCAAAAGTCGCACCCTTTTTGATCTGATCTCCGGCTGGTGACCTCAACAACTTTTGACTCTCTAATGGATTGATTTCTGGTCCATCTGCTGGTATAGTAGGGGATAATATAGGCGGAAGGAAACCTTTGTCTTGATAAGACGAAACTAAGTCGTCCAAATTCCACGATATGTGTTTGAGTTTGTTGTAATTATCATTCATATGTCCATTGTTGTTCTCCAGTATATTGGGTGTGCTGGGTGTTCTGATATATGGACTTGTGGATTTTGGTTTCTTGATTGAGGCCTTACTTCGATTGGCACTGTTCATTGGTCTCAAAGGACCGTCATTATTGAATATAGATGATCTCATTTTCTGACTCCATGCCTGTTTATAGCTCAATAACAAGATAGGTCTAGGACTTAATTGGACTCGTTATGGTCGATTTTGAATGTTTCACGACACTTTGTAAAAATGCTCGCTCAGATACCTCCCAAATTATTGTGGATTTATTACGGGATGCAGATCAAGTTGCAATTAATGCTGTCTACTATTTACCCATGAATACTAAATCAATAATTCCGAATGTCACGGAAGGATTAGTCACGTGACACTTCATATTCAATACCTCGTCTTACTACTTCGTCTGCGCATTTAGGTAGCGCCTAAGATGGGGTAGTTAAAAGATGTAGGAAGCACATTTCCATAGATAAGAGATGTCCTCAAATTTATAGACGCATGCAGAGGAAGATTGACGCAATTATACGAGCTTAGTTGCTATAATCAGAAATTAACGGATTACCATTTTATCCGATTGCTAAATCACAATTGCACTGAGTTGCTTCCAATTTCAGCTCACTTCCCGTCTCACCCTATGAAGGTTATAAGAGTTGCGGAAATACGCGGGGCCATATATGAATAGATTTATCGGGCTCGATCGGCTCACAAAATAAAAGACGGTGATGTGCTTATCTTGTGCATATTCTGGCTACTTCGAGTATTTATGTCATGTGACAGTATCGGAGATGGCGGAGTTGTTGGCGGGCTTCTGTTTTGATTATAGTCCAAATGATATCTGCATGAAATTCAATGCTCGCACGTGATGTTAAGGGGTACGTAAGGCTGCAATTGCAAAACCGTTTGCTTCTCCATCAAAGCTGTGGATAGAGCACGAATTTGTCCAGGCATGTACTGGATCCATACCAAGATCGATAAGTCGTATGAACTTCTGCTCGTCGCTAATCGGAACAAAAGTATCACCTACTATAACTGTGTACACTACGTTGGGAATGAGCCATAGCTTTGATCTTGAAGTGTGGCAGAGCGAATTGCACAATCCCAATCCGACAAATTATTTAGCTAAATGGCGCTACTACTGGCTATCTAGACCCTGTAGCCGTGGAACTTTAATTGGTCATGTGCACAAATTAAAATAACGTATAAATATTTGCATCCATTCCTGATTTCATTTAGAAATCTGGTAAGATAATAAAATACCCTGTTAACGTAGATCCTTGTTAACTGGTCAAGCAATGACTCTATTTGATCCTTTCAAGAGAATGAAGTGGGGTTTTATCCCTGTCAGAAGGGTAATCGATGAAGATGAGTTGGGAAACATCACAATCGTGAATATCGAATCTGATAACAAGACGGGGGTATTTGACGATTCAGGAGATAAGAAAATTGAAGCTGAGGTAAATGTGGCCAGCGTGGAGTCTCCCGTATTAGAGTATAGAGACGAAAAGGATCGTAAATGGTGGAAATTCTTTGATGAATATGAATACAGAGTTACTACTCAGGTGAAGTCGGACCGTAAGTGGTACAAATGGTTTCATGATGACGACACCCCAAGTGAAAAGAAAGTGATCTGGAAATTGGACTTGTTACTTACGTTTTATTCGATGATGGCCTACTGGATTCGTTACCTCGACCAGACCAATCTTACAAATGCTTACATTGGGGGACTTAAAGAGGCAATTGGTATGAAAGGGAACGATTTCGTAAATACCCAGATCATGTACACAATAGGAAACATCATTTTCCAGATTCCTTTTATGTATATCTTGTATGCATTGCCATTGAACTATGTCTTACCGTTACTCGACGTATTTTGGTCTATCTGCACAGTTTGTCTCTATAGAGTGACTAATGTTGCACAGTTAAAAGCAATCAGGTTTTTGATCGGAGGATTCGAGTCTTCATTGTATATATCGTACCATGCATTGTTCGCTTCTTGGTTCAAACATAGTACCGGTGAAATTACCAGACGAGCAGGCTTCTTTTATTTCGGCCAATTCTTGGGTATCTTGACATCTGGCCTACTTTCTGGGGCAATTGAGAGAACCATGAAAAATGTCAATGGACTTGAGGCCTGGCAATGGATCTTCATTATAGATGGAATCTTATCAGTGGTGGTTGGAATAATGGGATTTTACATGATTCCCGGTACTCCAACAGACTGTTATAGTCCATTTCTCAGTGATGATGACATTAGAATTGCTAGGAAAAGAATGAAGGATGACCAGAAAGATGCCAAACCTAGAGAAGACGTGGTCCAGTACTTTTTGGATACAAAGCTCTGGAAGACTATATTCTCATCGTGGCATATCTACGTTGTCACTATTTGGTGTACGTTCTTGTGGAACAACAGTAATGGCACTAGTGGTGCCTATGCATTGTGGCTAAAGTCCTTGAAAGATAAAGATGGAAATCCTAGATACGATGCCGGCAAGCTTCAAGATTATACAGCACTCACCCCGGCATTAGGTATTTTATGGTTGATACTCACCTGCTCTATAGCAGATCAATTCAGTTCCCGATGGGCAGCAATAACGTTTTCGCAGGTTTTCAATGTGCTAGGAAACTTGATTTTGGCTATCTGGAATGTTCCAGAGCGAGCCAAGTGGTTTGCTTGGTGCTTACAATACTTTGGATGGTCAATGTCGCCGTCGTTGTATACGTGGCAAGGTGATATATGCCGGAAAGATATACGTGAGAGACAAGTGGTGTTGGTAATAATGAATATTCTTGCGCAACAAACAACGGCCTGGACTAGTATTTTGGTATGGCCCACCGTTGAGGCTCCAAGGTATTTAAAAGGCTATTCTTTCACTGCCGCGTGTGGGTTTGCGCTGATAGTATGGACATTTGTGGTTCTTTACTTGTACAAAAGGCAAGAGAGAGCCAATGCCCGAGAAAATGGAATCGTCTTGTACAACTCGGCACTTGATCCAGACGTCATACCAAGACCGGAGTCTGAGTCGGAAGAGTCTGAGTCGGTTGAACCAAAAACATAAAGAAGGAAGTCACTAGAAAGAAGCAAGTGGGTAGTACAATTTTCAGTTACCATAATTTGCTCCCGTTGAGAAGATTCTCAGGAGTTAATATATATGTACTATTTCGCATCCTCGCAAAATGCACTATTGATTATGCACGATTAAAAAAATATCTCTCATTTGTGCTCTGGGCTCGAAAGCCGGCTAAAAGATAAGTATAGACAAAGCATTGTCGCAAGAGTATGGAAATTAATTTTTCAGATACAAAGAGTCCATGGATTGGGCATTTGATATGTAGTTATTGATTAACTTTGATTAATTACAAAACAGCCTGTATTTTTCCGGTAGGTCTTGGCTGCAAATCGGCGTCAATCGATTTAACAGGGTTGCCCAACTTGTAGATGGACTGAACGTAACCTTCGTCGTTAAGTACCACAAAGTCGGCATCACAACCCACGTTCAAGAAACCCTTTTGATTTTGAATGCCAACGGAGGTTGCAGCATTGTTGGTAGCGGTTTTGACAGCCTGGGCCAAATCTATGTTGGTCCACTTCATCAAGTTTCTAATGCATGCAGGCAAGGTGGTCGCAGCACCAGCCAAGGTATCGGTACCTTTTAAGTATAATCTGAAACCTTCCTTTTCAATGTACTGCTCGCCCCACTTGTAGGTACCATCAGGCAAACCAATCAAGTGCATTGCATCCGTTACCAAAATGCACTTTTCTGGGTTTGACTTGTATGCTAAACTGGCCATTGAAGGATCGACATGGACACCATCACAAATCAAGCCGAAGTATGGGGTGTTTGCGCCAAGAGTTGGCGAGTTGATTAGTCCAATGACACCCACATCTCTGTGATGAGGTTGAGGCATGGCGTTATATAAGTGAGTGATCATGGAGGCACCATTGTGAACAGCTTGGATACCGGTATCATAATCAGCTGCGGTGTGACCAATGGAGAACGTAATGTTTTTGGATGTGACAGATGGGATTAGGCTCAATACTCCTGGTATTTCGGGAGCGGCGGTTAAAATACAGACGTTGTCCATCAAGTTTTGTTCTCCACCATATACCTTGTTCAACTTTTGCTCACCTTCTTTAGCATTGACAAAAGTTTCCACAGGGTGACAACCTTTCTTCTTGATATTTATAAAAGGACCTTCGATGTGAGCACCAATTGAGTCGGTTTGTATGCTTGATCTAGACTTTTTGTAGAAGGGAAGCACTTTTTCGTAGACTTCTGGGAAGTTGGAGGTGACAGTGGGACAGGTGGAAGTGACACCAGTGCCCAAGTATTTGGCCATAGCATCCTGGTAAAATTGGTGGAAAGCACGGGTATCTTCTTCGGAAGAATTGGCACTGAGACTGGAAAAATTCAATCCGTAGATTCCGTTGTTCTGGATGTCAATGAATCCGGGGGCCAAGTACTGGCCATGGAGATTGATGGTTTTGATAAAAGAGCCTTCACGAGGACGTTCACATATTTTCTGGGTTGAGTTGTCCACGTATATGTCGGTGTTTCTATAAAATTCGCCGTTATCAATCAAGTGACAGTTGGTAAAGCGGGTATAACTCATCTTAGGGGTATGCGGAAGTGTAATTGTCTGAAAGATATGCTATTCGAATTTATTGACCGCTGGAGCAAAAGGTCCTCTAGGATGGTAGGAGGTTATATATTTGTACCATACAAATGGCAAGTCCGGTCATTTATAAACCATCACCCCAGTCTCATCGCTCGCTCCAGCCGGAATCATGACTAAAGCAACAGTAATAAAAAAATGCAACCGGCGCGAGGTTGCATTCTGCAACGTGCGGATATCTGGGGAAGATGCTCAGTCTAGCGGAAATGCGACGTTGCAGTAGACCAGATCCCAGTATGCCTTCCGCCAACGATACGAATCGGAGGCCAGTATAGGGCCATTAGGAGACCTGAGGGGCTCTGCAGCAACGCCGTAAGCTTGTAGTATTCGCATCGCTAAGCCAAAATGGAACTAGCCCAAGCCTCTGCTCGGTCGTGTAACTATTTCGCACTGCTACCCAAACTATATTTTAGTTTGTATAGTACAACCTGTACAGCATACGTCCGGTAAATAATGGAACTATATAAATCTATTGAATCCTGTGAATGTTTGAACGACATAGAAAATTACCAATATGAGACAGGTCACATTTTCATCTCCATCTGACGCTTCTGCCTACTTGGCTCAGTACATTGTCGACAGAATAAACAGATTCAAACCTACTGCTTCTAAGCCATTTGTGCTTGGATTGCCTACCGGCTCCTCGCCAGAAGGCGTGTATGCCAAATTGATAGAAGCCAACCGTAAGGGCGAAGTGACCTTCAAGAACGTTGTTACATTCAACATGGATGAATACTTGGGTTTGGCCCCATCCAACCACCAATCGTACCACTACTTCATGTACAATAAGTTCTTCAATCATATCGATATACCAAGAGAAAACATCAACATCTTAAATGGTTTGGCCAAAGACATAGAAGGCGAATGCCGTGCATACGAAGCCAAAATCAAGCAATATGGCCGTATACACTTATTCATGGGAGGTTTGGGGCCAGAAGGTCATCTCGCTTTCAATGAAGCTGGCTCTTCCAGGGACTCTCTCACCAGAAAAGTCTCTTTAGTTCAATCTACCATTGAAGCCAACAGCAGATTTTTCGATAATGACCATAGTAAGGTGCCTAAACACGCTCTTAGTGTGGGAATTTCCACCATACTAGACAACTCTGACGAAATCGCCATCATTGTTTTGGGTGAAAAGAAGAACTTTGCATTGGAAAAGACTCTTCACGGTAAGAAGAACGACCCTAGCTTTCCTTCTTCGTACTTGCAAGATCATTCCAACGTGTTGGTTGTATGCGACAACGCAGCAGCCGGATTCAAGGCTAAGTTATAGATACGAATAAATAGTAATGAATAATTTGAGAAAAGAAGTTGAATAATTTACAATTTAGCCGATAGACTTCCACTCTCAATAACTCCTCGCTTCAAGTGAAAGTGATATAGATACGATATATAGATGGTAATGCCTATGAAGTTCATTGTGACAAGTAGTCTACATGTTGGTCTCTACGCTCTAGTTATTATCATGATTCATTCTATGCTATATACCGTATATGGAATACGATCAGGAATAATAGGCAGCACCAATGGCAGCACCGATGATGGAACTATTTTCCACCAATTTAAAGTCCACTGTTATTCCCATTTTCTTTATGGTATCATTGGAATTGACAAAGGTTTTGATCAATTCACGATATGAGTTGAAATACTGGATTACCGAGCCCACGTAGCCAATATTGATGGTTTTTGACAATGCATCACTTTGGTTTTGTTGAAGAAGCTTGATGAAGGCCACGAGCGAAATCGCAACAATGAAAGCACCACGTTTAGTGATGCACTCAATCACTGATTTCATAACCCTGAGATCCTCGTTGGTCATGCATTCGCTAGGCCAGTCGTAGACAGAGCAAAGCCTTGTTCTGATAGAGCTAAGCTCGCTAGTTTCGGCAATGAAACAAAAGAGCTCTCCGTCAATACCGTCATACTGCTGGTTAAGAATAGTATCCAAGAGCGAAGAGGGTATGGAGGCAAATATCTCTTTAGCGTGGATCAAATCTGTCAACACCAAACGGGCCAATTCCGGCAAGTATCTTCCAGAAGTCATGAGTTCTGTGGGTTGTAAGATAGACCCAGCGACCGGATCTTCTTCCATGTATGGCTTGAAATTGAACTGGAAGTTTTCAAAACGCGGCTCAATGATATAGTCGTACTTGTTGGGGAGGTAAGGTAACAATTGGTCACCAAAAAGAGAAAGCTCAGAATTGTAAAGAGTCTTGTTCACGCTGGAATGGTTGGACAATCTTTTGGACTCGTGGATATCGTCTGTGTGTCGAAGAGAGCAGCACACGTTGAAACCCGTTCCAAGCACCATTGCGAGCTTCATATATTTGTCCATAAACGAACCAGCCGAGTACACAGCCAACGAGTCGTTTATAATAATTTTGATGTCGACCGAAAGCCCAAAATCGGCAGCTAACACAGACTCCAAGATGGTTTTAAGGTCTCTGTCGTATATCTCGTCTGAAATGCTGTAGCCTTTACTGACATGCACAATTTTCCCATTGTTGTGGGAAGTCGTCTTGAGAGGAAACGACCAGGTGATTCCAGTCTTGATGACAGGAGAATCGGCAGAAACGTCGATAACGTCTTGGGCTGCAAGAGTCTCGTTGATTTTGCTTGCAATATACTTGAAGAATGCATTGTTGATAGTTTTGAAGTCGTTGGCAATGGACCATTGCTTCTCGATGATGACGTGAATACGATCGGGGTTGCCACCCACATCTTGCGGCGATGGTGGATCTATCGTGACTACCGACACTCTAAGAGTGGAGCCACCTAAATCTATGCAAAGAAAGTCACCTTGCTCGTTACCCGTGGGGCTGATATTGAAGTTGGGAAGCATGGTGAATTTGGAATCGTCCCTCAACGAAGTAGCGAAGTCCGCCGCAAGTAAGTTGGATTGGGCCGACAAGACGGTGTCAGTGACATTATGAGTAAAAAGGCTGAATATTTCCTGAGATAACGCGGACTTGTTTAATGCAAGACCAGCCAGCACTGAACTTATGGATGTGTCAGGAGTGTTGCCAAGGAGGGGCGACTCTGGCGAGGACGAGAGTTCGGTTTCTTTCATCAGGACACCCACGTCAAGAGCGGCGGGTTTGAACATAGGAGCCGCTATCATCTGATACTTCTTACAGGGCCCTCTATCCAAATCGCCGGACACATCCATCTTTATATGTTTTTGGAGTAACAAAAAAAACATGTCGCATTTGGTGATGTTGCATCGAGCTGGGGTAGATACGTGGAGAAGACACGGCAGACAAAAGAGCGAGAATTGAGAACATAGTATAGAAGTAGCACGCGGCGACACTAGGCAGTAATAACAAACAACTCTCCTACTACACAGACCACAGACCATACACTTGAGCACATATAGGCCTGTCGTGGGCCAAAAAAAGTATATCTGGACGGAGATCTCGAGGATATTACGAGATCAGTGTAACAGAAATTAACACTGGAAATGAGCTGAGTGCGGGTTAAGTGTAAGAGGCGCAATTGTCTCGGAGAGCCATAATATGGCACAATATGGAGGCGATAATGCAATAGAATAGCCTGACTTCATATCTGATTGGTATCTCCAAATATTCCGACCTGCTCTTGGCCCTCAATGTTGTATGCGTTGAGGTAGCACTCCATGAGGTTGCATCGCAGTGGGTTACACCTGACAAAGGGGCCCGACTGCATATAGTGCTGCGCGCCAACCACCCGCAACCTGTTGCACCACCCCCAACCTGTTGCAGTTGGGCGGCCGCACCACTGCGGCCCCAAAAAGAAGCACTGGGTTCAATGTGCCCGCTTGTTAGCGTAGATGTTGGACATTCATTTATTCCTATACATTACGTAAGAAGTATCACTCCTCGGTTTCGTCGCGCGCCTCGCTCTTCGATGCAACCCCGGCAATCTTGTCGATGTTGTGTCCATGCGCTTCACCATCCGTCTCCAACAACAACTCTCGCAATTTCTTTTTCACTTGCACCACCGCTTCGTCCGCCATTTTGCTCAACACTACCATAGCTGGCCGCAACATCAGCAACTGATGCAACACATACACTCCAGCGCCAAGTATCAACACCACCGCGAACACAAACGGATTGCGGACCACGGCCATGAACTCGTTCCATCCCAACACCACAATTAGGAGGTAGATGTAGTAGGGAATGTGCGTCACGTGGGACATCATCAGACGCTTGGTCTCGACGTACTGGGCATCCACCTCTCTCTTGAACCGTTGCCCCACGTACTGGATGTCGGCGTCGGTGAGCACCTGGTGAAACGGAGCGGCCGTCTCGCTATCCTCAGCGTCGGACTCGTCGGACTCGGCTCCCGCCAGCGCAGCCCTCTTCGCGGGGAAGCCTTCGGCGTGAAGCTCGCTGCGCGTGGGTTCTGGAACCACTTTTCCGGTGCCGGTGCTGATTTGCAGCAAAATTGGAACGATGGCTTCGGCATGCTCGCGCGCCCTGGCGAAACTCGTTTCAAGTTCATCGGCTTTCTGGTACATACGGGGGATTCCGTTCTCGTCGTAACGGAATTTGTCTTCAAACCTCTCCTTCATGAGCACAAGCACACTGTCTCTGTTGATTAGACGATGCACGATTGCATCAAGAGCGACCCAAGACAACACTCCGATCCTCTGTATGGCAATGGCATTCTCGCTGGAGGCGGTACCGAGCCCAAAGTCGGCGTCGTCTGCGTAGTTGGCGCCTCCGTAACGCACGCTCACTTCAGCGACAAGCTCTTTGAATCGCGCCATAACACGGTCCCACGTCTCTGCGTCCGGCGCGGCCAACTCCAGTTGGATGGTGCGTACCAATCCCGCTTCAACCTTTTTGGCGGCGCGCCCGACAATGGCTGCCAATTCGGCTTTCTGGTGGGCAGCCACTACCTCTTCAAAACGGTGCGACGCCTGGACCTTGAAGTCGGGTGGTGGCAACGCTTGGCCCAAAGAAATCAAGTCGACCGTAGCAAGCACTGATGCTAGATGCTTACTCTGTAATTGTTGTACAGCTTCGTAAAAACTAACAGACCCTTTCTTGCCTCTGAGCGCTTTGACCTCAGCCCCAAATTCGGCCACCGCATCGTCCACTATCCATTGCGCGTGCACGTCAAAGGTCTCGCGAAGCTGGCTGTGGATCTTTTCCTTGAGCGCATCTCTTTTCTGAAGGTAAATCAGCTCGTTGTAGCGCGAGGCGCTGACGTCGTAGTTCTCAAGCGTGTCGTTGGTCAAATCAGCCATGGTGAGTCCCAATTGTTCGAAGTCGGTTGTAGAATCGGGCGCTTGCCCAAAGATTCCTGAATACTTGCTGGTAAACTCGCTGTATACTGCAGCCAGAATCTCGTCGCACTTAAACTTTGCAACCAATATTTGCTGCGTGGGCAAATCCAAATCCTTGTTGTTATCGATTTGATCCCAACAGTTTTCGGCGTACATAGTCCAACCGTCTACAGGGATATTGTGGTGATAGTTGGGCTTGAACAAATCCTTCTTCACCACCAACCGGTCACCCAAGCTTTTGATGTCGGCTTCGAATTCGTTAGGCTGCAACACCTTGTGTCTCAACGCGTGGAAATCCACATCGAAGAAGTCACCGAACTCAAGGTGGCTCAACTCGGCAGGCTTGCTCAATTCGGCCCACATCTTGTTCAAGTCGGTGACTAAAGTGTCGGCCAAATTCCGAAGCGGGGTGACTCCAATATGGTCTCTGATAACTATCAACAACAATACTTTATGATTATTGTTGCTAGTTATCTTGGCCTTGCCGAATAGCAGCAAGTTGACTTCAAACACCGTCTTGAGCAATCCCATGTTCGCACCTTGGTACAAACCGACCTGGGTCTCCCAGATGTTGACAATAAGAATTTCGGAGGTGGACAACGCAAACAATGCAGCCTTCCGTTCAAAGTCTTGGTCTTCACCGCGCTCTCTTCCGTCTGTACCTTCAACGTCCATGACAAACACATTTTCGGATGCTCCACTACCTTGAGTGGTGCTCACATCGGGCGAGTATGCCATCCAGATCCCCTTGGTGGTCTGCTGACGACGAGTTTCATCCATTACATCAAAGTTTGTGTTGAAGAGACGGTTCAACAACGTAGATTTACCCGTGGATTGCGATCCGAACACCGAAATGATGTGGTAGTTGTTACCCACAATTTGGCCCGGAGTGGTGGCGGTGTGGATGTACTCCATGATATCCTGGTTGAACTCCTTGTGTTCGTTTATGATTTGAATGGCATCCTGAACATGCTGGATGGGTACAAACGAAGAAGATGACGACGAAATGGTGGGGCTGACGCTGGGCGTCTCGGCATCAGTTTGCTTATTCCCTTCATGAGGAATTGAGTCGATCGGGTCTCCTGCGTCTACAGTTGGAGCAGGTAAGTATTCGTCTGACATGAGGAGTAATGACGATCAAGTTGAAGTTGGCTTTTCGCGCTTGAATTAAACGGCTTGATCCACGAGAAATCAGGTGCGCAGCGACACTACGGCTAAGATTATACTGAAAGAGAGATAGGCCGAACGGATTTTGATTACTGTAGAGATATAGAGCAAGACACTAAGTTGGCCGGAATGTATCAGCGTATCGGATGCAACTCACGGTAGTTTTTGGTATTTTGAAGTAACTACGTGGCGCTCGCTTGAGACAATTTTGCGGGGCTCGCGTTGCTACAGTTACCGACGTTTGGGACCAGAATGGCTGAGAAGAAGCGACCACCGGTTTCGTGTCCATCTGTCACACCAAAGGCTTACGAGTTATGGTAGTCCTGGCTTTAGCAGTGGTTATCATGAAGTAGCTATGTACTGCTAATCACTTTTCTCCACCAGCAAAATAGCAAGAGCATGCGCACAAAACCAGCAACATGTGCCGATTTAATAATAAGGTCGGTTAGGACTATATTGATTCCCTCGATAAGTTTATTGTATTCTACGTATAGCTCGTCTAAGACCTCTTCGAGTTATATGCTCATCTAGTATGACTGTTTTCAAATTTCTTTCTTTGGCTAAATATTTACGTGTTTACAACTTCTCAACAAGTTCAGGTACGACCTCGTTGAGATCGCCAACCAAACCAATGTCAGCCACGTTGAGAATTGGGGCTTCTGGATCCTTATTTATAGCCACGATGGTCTTGGAATCCTTCATACCAGCAAGATGCTGAATGGCTCCACTGACACCAACGGCAACATACAATTCTGGAGCCACGATCTTTCCGGTTTGCCCAACTTGTAATGAGTTGTCGCAAAATCCAGAGTCCACAGCTCCTCTGGAGGCTCCGACTGCGGCACCTAGTTTGTTGGCTAAAGGTTCGATGATGGCTTCGAACGTCTCTTTGTTTTTCAACCCACGTCCTCCTGATACCACTCGGGCAGCAGAACCCAACTCTGGGCGCTCAGACGTGACCAAGTTCTCTCCCACGAATTCGATTGTAGGTTGTGACTCTACGCCAGTGATCTCCTCTATTGGAACAGCGGACGATCCCGAAGCAGCAGGTGCGAATGCTGATCCTCTCACTGACGCAAGCTTGATATTGTCATTGGACTTGACGGTGAGTATAGCGTTACCAGCATAAATCGGACGGACAAATGTGTCTTCGGAGATGACCTTGGTGATGTCTGAAAGCGGTTGGACATCAAGTAAGGCACCCACTCTTGGCAAGACAGACTTTCCAACCGATGAAGCTGGAGTAAGCAAGTGAGTCAAGTTTTGGTTTTTGGACAAGATGTCTTGAATTAGAGGACTTAATTCTTCTGCTAAGGAATGGTCGTACTGTGCACTCTTGGCCAACAAAACTTTGGAGACACCTTCCACCTTGGCTACGATTTGTGACACCTTTTCTCCTTCGGTTCCAGTAACTAAGGCCACCACCGGAGCTCCGATTTGGGTGGCTGCAGTAATTGTGGACAAAGAAGCGGGAGTGATTTTGCCATTTGCAGCTTCAACAAACGCAAGTGTATCAAGCCTGATCTTACTGGCCGACAATCTTCTGGTGAAAGTACGCAACATTGTTGGTGAAGTAGAAATGTAGTTGGATGCCGAAAATTTAAGACATGCCTAGTCACGTGAGAGCATATCCGAAACCGGTGAACCGGCTTATGGGATGGCATACAGCGGCGAAGGTGACGATGTGGACCCTTAAGATGGTTTGGTACATTCTCACACGTAGCTTGATTTGACCGGTGGCCTAGTTCCTGTAGTTCTGCTAAGAGACCGCTGGGTACCTTGGGTGCAAATATTTTTTGCTAGACCAAAATAAGGTTCAGCAATCAAACCTAATCAAACCTACAATCAAACCTGTTAGTCCTGTGATAGAGCCAGAAAGTACCTACTTTTAGTATTTGGCGTAAACATCTGACTTTCTCGAATTAGGTACTTATCAACTACCCCATACTAGTTCAGAATAGATTGGCCATTAAAGTTAATTCAAGAGTGATGGTATTCGAGATTCATGAAAAGAAGCAATAGCTGGGTATCCCCAAACGCGGAAATGTGCTGATTGAGAGGTCACTACCCGTTTCGAAGCCTACTCACTATTCAGGCCCGCTATAAAGCTTACTTGCTATTCATGCAAGAGTGTGCTGATTAAGCCCTATTATGATTATTGACTCAGATAGTGAGTGTGAAAAATTTACCAATGTATATACAGATATCGGCCGAGGCAAAGTAAGACCTACCAATGCGAGTCAGTATGTCATAAAGCCTTCAGGGGCAGAACTTGATATAAGCCCCCTTTCAAAGTTGACGGCTTATGATAAAGTTCGGGTGCGATGTTTGGATGTTTGGTCCAATATATATTTGTCAATTAGTCACGTGGCTAATATCAACAAAGTCAGACTGCTTCATGAGCTCCCCACATCGTTCAGCAGCTTCCAGTATCCGCAACTCGCGGCGAGTGGCCAGTCCCTCTCCTGCAAGACACATATCGTCACGGCGAGTTCTCGATTCTCCCTCGAAACAAGTTTCCTCGCCTCGTGAGCGTCACGCTCTCCTCGAGTACTCAAACGGTGGCCCCTCCGACTACGAGACCATGGCCCAGCTTACGTCCAAAGCAGAAACAGAGTCCCTTGGCCGCAACGGTCGCACAGACACACATGGATCTTTGAACGATGGCACTGCACGGTTATTGCGCAAGTCCAATAGCTCAGTTGACTCGCTCGCGATCCACGAATATGTCCCGACAGCAGCCCACGGATTGGAGAACTTGACTTGGGGCGAGGCACTTCCTTATTATCTTCCATGCTTGTCTTGGATACCCAAATACAACATCCAATTCTTCTTGGGTGACTTGATAGGTGGGTTGACGTTGGTATTTTTCCAGCTTCCACTATCACTCTCGTATGCCACGACTTTGGCCAAAGTACCAGTGGTTTCGGGCCTCTACTCACTTGGCGTAGCACCATTAATCTATGTCATATTTGGAAGTGTTCCTCAGATGGTGGTAGGCCCAGAGGGTCCGATATCATTGGTGGTGGGACAAGCGGTAGAGCCGTTTTTACACCATAATAAGAAGAAACACTTGGATCCGTTGGAATTGGTGGTTGCCATAACGTTTGTAAGTGGTGCTAGCCTCTTAGGATTTGGTCTCGGACGGTTTGGATTTCTCGATAACGTGTTAAGTGCCTCATTGCTCAAAGGCTTTATTAGTGGGGTCGGTATAGTGATGGTGATCAATGCGATGGTGGCTGCTTTGGGTTTACTGGCTTTGGCGAGACAGATCAATGACGATCCAAACCTCATGGATATCCATTCTCCGTTCGATAAGGTGATTTTCTTGTACGAAAACATCGGCAAGTGCCATCCTTTGAGTCTTAAGGTGAGTCTTGTAGGATTCCTTTTGATTATGAGTGCTAGAATGTACAAAAAGTATGCGGCTAAGCGGGAAGGAAAGTGGTTCGAGCGCACAGTGTACATTCCCGAGATTCTTATTGTGGTGGGAGCACTGACGTGGCTCTGTTCCAAGTACAGATGGGACCAGGACGGCCTAGAGGTGGTGGGAGAAGTGGAAAACGCCGGAGTATTCAAGCTCTATAATCCGTTTTCTCCACGTATGTGGTCTCTTGTTAATCAGTTGGGAACAGCAGGCTTTCTTCTGGCTATGTTGGGGTTCTTTGAGTCGACCACGGCTTCGAAGTCTCTTGGATCCAACTACGACTTGCCCATCTCTTCCAACCGTGAATTGGTGGCCTTGGGATTTATAAATATAGTCAACTCGTCGTTCGGTGCGTTGCCTGCGTTTGGAGGGTATGGTAGAAGTAAGATCAATGCCTTTTCGGCAAAGACCACTATTTCGGGCGGAATCATGGGGATCTGTACGCTATTCACCCTATTTAATCTTTTGGAGTACCTCTACTTTGTTCCTGAGTGTATGTTGAGTGTGATCACCGCCGTGATTGGGCTACTGTTGATTGAAGAAGCTCCGTACGAGCTCTATTTCCACTGGAGAAGCCGCGGAATCAGTGAACTTATCACCTTTGCAGTCACTGTTCTTACCACGATCTTCTTTTCTATTGAGGCAGGTGTTGCCGTAGGACTTATTTATTCACTCATCAGAGTTATCAAACACTCAGCAGCTTCTCGGATCCAGATATTGGGCCGGTACCCTGGCTCAAACAAGTTCTTGGACGCCGATATTCCACCAGGGAAGTATTTGACGGCCCAAGGAGAGCAAAACCGGCTCGAAAACTTTACTGATGATGACTTCACTCAAGTCGGCGACGTGGGGTTGGAGGAAATCGAAGGATGTCTTATTGTGAGGATACCCGAGCCACTTACCTTTACCAATAGTAACGATCTCCGTGCTAGACTCTTGCGGGTGGAGATGCACGGGTCTGTCAAGGCACACCCTGCCCTGAAACGGAGCCGTGATGCCTCCATGACTCAGTACATTGTCTTTGACTTGGACGGAATGTCTGAGATTGACTCGCTGGCGGCCCGAATCATGTCGGACTTGTTGGTGTCGTATCGTAAAAGAAAAATCCATACCTTCTTCGTCAGAGTCACTAAAAGCGAGAAGCTTCGCAAAAGGTTAACCGACACCGGAATTGTCCGTATACTTCACGAATGCTTGGAGGACACTCATTATTTCAAGCTCCTGGAGATGTATGGGGATCTGCCTGAGCATGATGACGCGTCCCAACTTTACAGCTTGATCGAAAGCCACGACGCTCCTTTTTTTAACCATATAAGTGATGCGTTGAAAATCATCGACCACTACGAGGCCAACGACAACTATTCTGGTATTTTTAACGACGTTTAGCTACCTTAGATGTATCGAAACGTCTTGTATATTGTGCTTGTGTTTCTTTGAATTTAAAATACTTTAGTAGCCATTTTATCTAATATTTGCCACACCAATCACGATGTTCGGGGTGGATACTTGGAGGATGAAGAGTACATCATGAACGATTAGAGAGGCACGAGACATGCCCAGAATTTGTCCACAGAACGATGGAAGTGTATATTTAACTATCAGCTTCCTCAAGGTGTAGGATAAGTTGAATAATCTTACATATCGATTGAAAAGAATAAACATATAATATAGACAAATGGTAAGTTATTGCGATATAGCGTTGTCTCGGGTTGATCTATATAGATGATATGTTATTCTTATCATATAGTATCTGATACTCATTTGCAACAAGCGCGTGGAAAGATTCCAGCACGTGCCACTTTTCAAGGCATCCTAGGAAAGCTGAGACATTCAATTCTGTAAACAGTTGCAATACAGAAATGTCAGAGGTAGATGCCGTCGGTGACGGAATACAAGAAGATGGGGTTCAAAGAGAATTGACTATCAAAGAAGAATATCAACTTTGGCGTAAAAACTGCCGTTACATGTACGAGTTTGTCAGTGAAACGGCACTTACATGGCCATCGTTGACCATCCAATGGTTGCCCGAATACATCGAGAGCAATGGCGTGATTGACGCCAAGTTGCTCTTGGGAACGCACACTTCAGGCGAAGACACCAACTTTTTGAAAGTGGCTTCAACACAAGTGCCTAGTGGGAAGAATACTCAAAAGGCCAATTCACGTATCAAGATAACCAAAAAGTACGAGAATGCCTTTGAAATCAATCGTGCCCGTTACATGCCGCAAGATCCCAATGTGGTGGCTACTATCAACGGAGAGGGCCAAATTGATATATACAACATAGTCGAAGAAGCCAAGGCCGCCGTGGCCCATTTCGAGCCCCACACCGCCAATGGTTACGGATTGTCGTGGAGTTCATTCCACAAGGGCCATTTGTTGACGTCTTCAGACGACAAATCGGTTGTTTGTACTGATACATTCGAAAAACGCCAAGTTTTCAGCCATTCTAACCACGGCGATATCGTCAATGACGCCAAATGGCATGCTCTAGATGCCAATCTTTTCGGTACTGTTTCTGACGACAAACACATGTTTTTGTACGATATAAGGACTCCATCAGGACCAGTAGCTCAGCACTATAGTGCAGACTCGAAAGGTATCAATTCTATAACTTTCTCACCGTTCTCTCAGTACTTGGTGGGGGTCGGCAGCACCAACTCCAACATTTGCCTACTTGACACCAGAAAAATGGC
This sequence comes from Suhomyces prunicola, assembly GCA_030568655.1. Taxonomy (NCBI): domain Eukaryota; kingdom Fungi; phylum Ascomycota; class Pichiomycetes; order Serinales; family Debaryomycetaceae; genus Suhomyces; species Suhomyces prunicola. The sequence goes on along the minus strand of JAJMGJ010000020.1, from coordinate 129,023 downwards.
CAATAAGGCCAACAGCAGCAACGGTCTACTTCATACGATGATGGGCCACTCTGATTCAATTACGTGTTTGGAGTTTTCGCCGCACAAAGACGGCATTATCGCCTCAGGGTCCCAGGATCGCAGACTAATCATTTGGGATTTGTTCAGAATAGGAGAGGAACAACAACAAGAGGACGCAGAAGATGGGTGTCCCGAGCTATTCATGATGCATGCTGGCCATACGGGTGCCGTATCGGACTTGGGTTGGTGTCCTTACAAGGAATGGACCCTCGGATCGGTGGCTGATGACAATATAGTCCATTTATGGCAGGTGGGCCAATCGTTGGTGGACTCGGACCGTCTTCTGGATGTCACCGACGCTGAATTGGAATGACCGGATCACCCACCAACCCAACTAATATACCTTTGTACTTTATATACACAACCTCTGGCTAGCATTATCTACATCGCACCTCCCTTCCTCACTCTCTGCACGGCGCGCGTTTTTCGAAACTCACCTTAAAATTCACAGTTTCGTCGCCGTCATCAGCACAAGACTCCAATCACAACTATATTACCGCAGTTACCATGTCAGATTTTCCTCCCAACTTGTCCATAAGGCCTTTGACCATCGAAGACATAGACCAGTGTATCTCGTTAGAAGCCAAAGGGTTCCCCGAAGAGGAGCGGTGTAGCGCTGAGAAGTTCAAGTATCGCTTGACCACTTGTCCCGAGTTGTGTTCAGGTTTGTTTATAAGAGACTACGAGTACAAGTACAACGCCGTCAACTTGCCAGAAGTGGCCGAAGAATTGGAAAAGCAGCATTCTCAATCAGGCGCCGCCGACGATGACCTGACTCCGTCCAAGTCCTCGGTCACGAAGGAAACCTTGATTGGACACATCATAGCCACCAAAACCTATCATTCCACCATCACCGAATCGTCTATGGACCTTCCAAGCTCCAAAGATAACACCGCCGGACACATCGAAAGCCTGCGTTTCATTGGTATCCATGGCTTGGTGATTGATCCAGCGTGGCAGGGCAAGAATCTCGGTATCTTATTGATGCACGACTACATCCAGAAGCTCTCTAACCAGGATTTGGGCGACAAGGTCATTTTGATTGCCCACGACAAGTTGATTCCCTTCTACGAAAAGATTGGCTTCACCAATTTGGGAAAGAGCAAATGCGCCTTTGCTGGTTCCACCTGGTACGATATGGCTATAGATTTGGTTGCTGAAAATGATCTCTAATAACTGTATACATACACCTCCGTAATAATACGCCCCACTAGTAAACCCCGGTAATCGCCAACCTGTCACTGCTAGTTAGTTAGCGTCCTTCACTACTAAATATTTGTGCGCACACGGCTTCAGAAATACTGACTGAAAACTTGATTACTGGCTGCTAATTGATTTGGGCCAACATACTTACGTGCTGTTAAAGTGTTCCATCTTCGCGATGATTCCTATTCCAGCCCCTATCAAGAAAGTATTTGATGCCTTTCCTCTACAAACATACCCGGCGGTACCAACTAAAAAGGTCGACGAAGAACGGTACTTCTTTTCAGGACATACGTCTGCACAATCCTTCACATTGGCTGTTCACAATATCGTTGCCGTGGGCGACCAGCTAGTGCCGTCCGACCCTGTATCGTTGGGACAAGCCCTAATTCTAGCGCATAAGAATAACTTGAAGTTGCCATCCAAGTCCTTTGGAGATGTATCCAATGCGTCGCCTCATTCCATCTTGAAGACCTCTTTCTATGCAGCCCCCAACAATCAACTTCCAATGCTTATTGAAGACCTAGGCGAGTCCAGAAACATTCGTACGTCTTCTCTCATCAATCAAAGTGTCGCTGCCAAAAACTTCACCGATCCACAGTTGGTATTGATCAACGACTTGATCGATACCCGTCTCTACGACTTGTGGATATTGGCCTTGCTTTCAGAAAGTTTGAGCCCACAGCAATTGTCTAGTATATTTGGTACCAATGACAGTGAAGTGGACAGACTTACTATTCTTGACACATACAATGAGATACCTTTCTGGAACTCTTTTAAGTTGAGATATCCTTCATTGTTCGATAACGTCTATGACTCGACCATAGTTCTAAGCACCCAACAGGACAGAATTAAAGCCTACTACGGTGTAGAATTATCCAACTTCCAAACTACCTTTGATCTCATCATCGACTTGATATCAAATAATTCCACACCAGAAGTCGACTTGCTAAGATTGAAGGTGGCGGCTTACTTTGTTATCGTTGATTCATTACTACCAAACACTAAGTTCGGCTCTATCATTAAACTATACCCGGACATGATCTCTGAATCCTACAAAGCCCTTGCCCAGCACTAAATACGTTCCCATACTTGTAAATAATTATTATTTAAAAAGATCAACCCACCCTGAGACGTCTCGACTTCCAAATCCCTCATTTCTACCCAATCCTGTTGTTTGCGGCTGATATGAATAGACCACTTGATTTTGTCATCTGCGCGGTCAATTTCGTCTCCGGCTATCAACTCGTACTTGATACTACTAAGTAGACGATACTTTAAAGGTCCCCGGTGTCCTTTGACATACCCACTCATATCCAATTCCTCTGGGAACTTCACCACCGTGGTATTGCCACGAACAGACAGTTCTTCGTCATCTATGTTCCTGTCAATATGGAAGAGCAAATAAGGAGGCAAGGGACTCAATAACTCGTACTTGCGTACCTCGCTCGAGCTGGTTTGGGTCACTTTCTGGCCATTGTACTTATCCAACAAGTCGTATATAGACGTTTCCTCAAACTTTTCTTGCTCAGAGAACACCGGGCTGGTGGGCAAATCAAGCTGCAAGACCCAAAACTTGGATTTTGTGGTGCTTGAACCGTCGGTAATGAACTCTACCTTTCGATTGGTTTCTTTTGCAGTCACTTTTGAAGCGTGGACCTTCAAAGAGCCCTGGAAGTTTCGGCTCCATACCGTCTTTGATGTTTGTTTTTCACTATTGATTGACTTGGCCAATTGCAGATGAAGCATGTTCAATAACCATACCAAGAACTTTTTGGGTGATTTTTGATTCGTAGTGGAGAACTTCTTTTTACTTTCAATCGACACCTCTTGCATGAATTCGTGGGGCAGAACGTGTGCTTTGAAAAGGTACTGCGACCATATCTTTTGTATCAATGAGCCAAAGCTGGCGTTTAAAGGACTTGTTCTGGCAAGGAGTTGGGTCAAATCTTCTTGGTGTGACAAGTTCAAGTAGTAGTCTCTGATAGGCAGCACGTGGCTCAATGCTTGGATCACCACATTGGCGTAATCGTTCGCCAACATGTTGTTTAGTCCAATATATCCTACATGGTACGGCTTGTTGTTCAAGTCTCTGGCTGTTTCTGGTATCACAAATCCCTTCAGGTACCGAGGCCGAAGTAAACTTTTGATATCCTGTAATGACTGTATAGCACTAGTTGCCGTCACTTCGTAATTATCGGGAAGAATGTACACCTTTTCAGTAGACAAGTTGATGTAGACATGGTGGTTAATTAGGAGACTGTGGTTGTAAGCTGGTGAACTTTTGGAGCGACCTTGAAAGTACTTGCCACATACTAAGCAGCAGTATACATTGACATTGGAAAGTGTCACCAGACACACCTTTGCAAAGTCAAAGTCAAGGACGTTTCTGTTTATGGTATCTAGGTAAAGGTTGTCAAGGTCGGAGGGTCTGGACTTTTTCGCTCCATTTTCATTGGTCTGCTCTATGTACGGCGGGAATTCATCGGAAGAAGAGCCCGAGTCCTCTGGATACGTTCTTTTACGTTCTGTTGGCGACATTTAACCTGCCATTAGCAATACGGTTCAGGCTTTAGGTGATGGCACGTGCACGTGACATACTACGGACTGTATGTTTGTTCTGTTTATTTTCCGTATATTCACTACTGGATCGCCAAGGCGTTGACGTTACCCGTCAACAAGTTGGAGACGTTTGCTTCTATTAACTTTTCGGCGGTATCGGACAAATGCTTCTTTGGGTCCTGCTTACCGACGTAACGAGTCTTCAACTGGTCTTCTGTCAACTCCTTCTCTTCTTGCACTCTTTGGTTATATAACTCGGCGATCTTGACCATTTTCTCGGTATCTTCCAAGTTCTCGTGCTCCTTGTGGTTGTAATCCACCATCTTCAAGCCAGATTGCCAGTTTTTCTTGTGAAGATTCAACAACATATTGGTTTCGTACGATGTCTTGTGGTAGTCTATATTCAAAGAGTAGTAGTGACGGTTCAAACCATGGATTAAAGCTTGGATCGATGGTTTGTTCAAGTGACCCACGTTGGAGGTGGTTTGACGAGGTTCTTGTCCCATCATCAAAGTAGTGGTGTCGATGGTTCTGAAGGCGTCAATGACAACCTTACCTTTGACAGATTGAATAGGATCAACAACAACAGCCACGGCTCTTTTGTTCAATCTTTCGAATGATTGCTGGGTATTCACATCCACTGAAGATAACCAACATCCGAATCCGGGGTGCGAATGGTACCATCCTACAACCATCTGATCTCTTCCGGTTTGTCTCAACATATCCATCATTTTGGTTTGGAAAACATCGTCAACAGCTTCCACACTTACTCCTGTACCACTTTGAGGCATAGCAAACACATCAATTACGTGAATGGTGAACTCGTCGACGAATTCTCCCAACATCAATCCCATGACTTCCATGGGAACACCAGCTCGACTGTGTTTTAACATCTTCAATAATGCCAACGACGATATGTACACTGTTTCTGCATTATCTATAGCAGGACCATCGTTTTGAGAAGGAGCAGCTCCTCCCAATCCTGCTCCTGAGCCAAGTAATCTCTGTAATCTTTCCATTGTGGTATGAGTGTCGGTTGAGTGAATCTCGCCTTCGATAAGTTGCCACTCGAGTTGATCGCGTGAATATACACGTGACAAAAATCATATAAGTCTCTAGGCCGGGGATCCATCCCACGAACCCAAAGTGAGTACTAGTTTGATCGTGTCAAATTTCACGCTAAGCATACTCAGAGCATTCAAAAATGATTCACTTGAAAATATACAGGAGGTACATCTATAATTGTGCTCCTTTGAGGCATTTCCGATATGCCTATCAGCCTGGTGCTGGTGCGAAAATACAGTAGCTGCAAAAGATACTTCCAGGAGAACAATTACCAAGTGCTATGCAAAAGAAATGCCTTGAGCATCAAACCATTATTACGAGTATACTTGTATAAGATTTCCAAGCTTCAGCTGGTTCAACGAGCTTAAAAGTTCACAAGTGTGGTCAACTCGTTCGATGTCAAGTATACTTTATAGTTTCGTGCCGTGCTGCAAATCATGTCCCTGCATACAAATGGAGCCGTACATCTTCATGTCCTGACCAGTTCCTATTGACTTCAAGGCTATTCACAAACATGCAAAACGGACCTGATTCACTAATTGGTAAGAAGTACCCAGCAAAACAGCACGCTCGTAATGTGCGGGACCACTTGATCTCAAAATCCAGCTCGTCAAAGTCCTTCTACATGGCCGGAGAGGATCTCGTGTTGCACCAATACTGTGATCAAACCAAGCCAATGAGACAAAACAGGTACTTTTTCTACTTATCGGGATGCAATATTCCCGGATCTCACGTGTATTACGAAGGAAGCTCAGACACATTGACCTTGTACTTGCCGAACATCGACTATGAAGACGTCATGTGGTCAGGCATGCCTCTTAGTATTGAGGACGCCAGAGCCAAATTTGACGTAGACGACGTTAAATATGTCTCTGAGTTGGCCGACGATTTGAAGGCTGCATCTGAAGCAGTATTGACTACCGATATCAACGAATTTAATACCATATATTCGTCGTACTTGAAAGCAGGCGATGACGATTTATTCTATGCGTTTGACGAATCTCGTTTGATTAAAGATTGGTACGAAATAGAATTGATGAGACACGCCGCCAAGATCACCGATAACTGTCATTTTGCCGTGATGTCGGCCACTCCGATCGAGACCAACGAAACCCATATCCATGCCGAATTCGCGTACCACGCACTCAGACAGGGCTCCAAGCACCATGCGTATGATCCTATCTGCTGCAGTGGAACTTCGTGTTCTACATTGCACTACGTCAAGAACGATGACGACTTGGTACCCACCAAGAGATCGGTGTTGATCGATGCGGGTGCCGAATGGGAATGCTATGCTGCAGACGTCACCAGATGTTTCCCCATCAATGGAAAATGGACCAAGGAGCACTTGGAAATATACCGTGCAGTACAAAAGATGCAAAGGTCCACCATGGAATTGATCAAGCCTGGTGCCAGCTGGGAAGAGATTCATTTACTGGCCCACAAGATTCTTATTGAAGAGTTTTTGAGGTTAGGTATCTTCAAAAAAGAGTACAGTGCTCAAGAGATCTTTGATTCCAAAGTATCAGCCAGATTCTTCCCCCATGGCTTGGGCCACTTATTGGGAATGGATACTCATGACGTAGGAGGACACCCCAACTACAACGACCCTGATCCATTATTGGCTTACTTGAGATTGAGAAGACCTTTACAAAAGGGAATGGTATTGACCGACGAACCTGGTATTTACTTTTCGCCATTTTTGTTGGAAGAAACATTGAAGGACGAAACTAAAGTCAAGTACATCAACAAGGACATTTTAGACAAGTACTGGTACATCGGAGGAGTCAGAATCGAAGACGACTTGTTAATTACCGAAGATGGGTACGAGAACTTGACCGGAATTACTTCGGACCCAGATGAAATCACCAAAATTATCGAGGAGGGATTAAAGAAGAAGTTCCACAACGTTGTATAACTGTAAAATTAGCTTACTCTGACTTTGGGTCAAGTAGATCCATATAGTGATTATAGATATACATCTTTGTGACATTATATTGCCTAACTATTTGCTTCTCTTGACTCGATGTCTGTTCTTAACCCGACTCGTGCGACGATTTCGGTTTGGGTTTTTTGGTTGCAAAATAGTAAACCGGCGCGAACTTGACTAGGTCTCAATCGAAAAAGGCATGCGCAGAGTAGACACAGGATAGGTGTTCACGCTACCGTGTCGTATTGCATGAAGAGAGTAAAATTGCGAGTGTAGATGAGATTTCGAAGAGCTTTCTAGATTTGGCTAGAGTAAGTTTCGTGAAAATCTCAAAAATACTAGAGTGAGACTGATTGAAGTACGTGCTGACTCAAAGCACATTCCTCGTCATGTTTTCAAAACCCAACAATGTCTCGGCGATAAAAGTTAGTGGACCACACGTTGACGCTTTTCCAAGAAAATTCGAAAAACACGCCGGGTATTTAATGCTAACCTAATTGACATACTTTTCGATCGCGTCACCAACTCACCAGTACTCTTGTATGCCTATTTCAATCTCGACGCTCTCCACTCCAGCGTGTAAATGTCTTGGTCCGGCTGGGCAGTTCCCCACACACAATACAAATCCTGGCAAGGAAAGTTGTTTACAGATCACATAAACATAACCTAAACGAGCAGTAGTAAGTATACTCTGACGAGCCTCCACGACTGTCGTGTCGCCGTAGCACTGACGCACGCATGGCCAGCTTCAGTCCGCCTCCCCCTGCGTCACGTGACGAGCAACTAACGTGGTCAAAATAGCTCCCCCAGTTTCGCTATCGTACCTACACTTCTAACCACCGCAATGGATGAAAACTACGACGTAATCGTGTTGGGAACAGGCTTGACCGAATGTATTCTTTCCGGTCTTCTCTCGGTTGAGGGCAAGAAGGTTTTACACATTGACAGACAGGACTTTTACGGTGGCGAATCCGCGTCGCTTAATCTCTCTCAATTGTACGCCAAGTTCAAACCATCGGCCCAGAAACCAGAATTTCTCAAGGGAAGAGACAGAGATTGGTGTGTTGATTTGATTCCCAAGTTCTTGATGGCAAATGGTGAATTGACCAATATTTTGGTTCATACCAATGTTACCAGATATATTGAGTTCAAACAAATTGGCGGCTCGTATGTGTACCGTAACGGCCGTATTGCCAAGGTTCCATCTAATGAAGTTGAAGCCATCAAGTCGTCATTGATGGGTATTTTCGAAAAGAGAAGAATGAAGCGCTTTTTGGAATTCATTGCCAGCTACGACGAAGATCAGGTCTCTACTCACCAGGGCTTGAACTTGGATTCCAACACCATGAATGAGGTTTATAACCATTTCGGATTGGAGAATGGCACCAAGGATTTCATTGGCCACTCAATGGCTTTGTGGTCGACCGACGACTACTTGAACGAAGTCGCCCGTCCTACCTACGAGAGAATAGTGTTGTACGTTCAATCCGTTGCTAAGTACGGCAAATCGCCATATATCTACCCATTGTACGGTTTAGGAGAGTTGCCACAGGGATTTGCCCGTTTATCGGCCATCTATGGTGGTACTTACATGTTGGATACTCCAATAGACGAGGTGTTGTACGACGAAGACAAGAAGAAGTTTGCCGGTGTTGTCACCAAAGAAGGTACGGCAAAAGCCCCTGTCGTGATTGCCGACCCAACTTACTTCCCAGAAAAGGTCAAGAAAACAGGCCAAAAGGTCATTAGAGCCATTTGTATCTTGGACCATCCTATTGCAAGCACAAACGATTTAGACTCGGTTCAATTGATCATTCCTCAAAACCAGGTTGGAAGAAAGAACGATATCTATGTTGCCGTGTTGTCTGATGTCCACTGTGTGGTTCCAAAGGGCTACTATTTGGCCATTGTGTCCACTATCATCGAAACCGACACCCCGCATATCGAATTGGAACCTGCATTTAAATTATTGGGCAACAGATTAGACACTTTGATGGGTATTGCCGAGATCTACGAGCCTATTTCTGATGGTTCGTCCGATGGTATTTACCTCAGTAAGAGTTATGATGCCACCTCGCATTTTGAGTCCACTACCGATGATGTTAAAGACTTGTATTTCAGAATCACCGGCAAGCCTTTGGTATTGAAGAAGAGAGAAGATCAAGAGGAAGAAGAATTGAATGGTCTCAATTAAATCGCAAATAATAAATAATATAATACAATATACTAACTATTGGACTGTAGGTATGACGTCTACACTATGGTGTTACCAGAAATGGTAGATATCATTGCACGTGATTGCTATCAGACTGGATCTAATAGGGGTCCAGATCAGGTACGATGGCGTTCATTACAGACGGCGGAGAAGATGATATGCGTCAAACGGTCTGCAGTGATGTTATTTGCCTCTTGTGGAACGTTGTTCGATGGCTTTATTGGTGTGGCATAAGCCCCGACTCATCACCTGTATTACTAATGTATATTTTCGGTAGTGTGGTGAATTGATCCACAATTATGACCCGCGCTGCTTACATTGCGCGACGTCCGATAACGACCTTAAAAAGCGGCATTGCCCCAACTAAGTTTTACATACAAACGAGCAAGTCGCCCAAAACTTGGCAAGATTCCAGCAACTAGACATTTTTTCAAAGCAATGGCACACCCTGTCAAATTGAACCCTTCCTTCACCACCAAAAGTGGACTACCCATCACCTTCGCTAGTGGTACCGGGACCAAATGGCAAATAATCAAAAAGGCCAGACCTGAAGAGCAGAAGTCTAGCTTGGTTCCAGAATTGGTCGACCAATTGGTTTTGGCCCTCAAATCCGGTTACAATTACATCGACACAGCTGAGATCTACACCACCCATCCTGAAGTAGCAGAGGCTGTCAAGAAGAGTGGCATTGCGCGTGAAGATGTCTTTCTCGCCTCCAAGTACAACCCGGGGTTTGCCACATTTAAGGCATTGCGCACTGTTCCTGATTCAATTGATGCGACTCTCGCAGAATTGAACACCCCTTACCTTGATTTGTACTTGCTTCACTCGCCTCTTTTCACACCCGAAAATTCAAAGAACCAAACTATTGAAACCGCATGGAAAGATTTGATCGCAGCTAAAAAAGCGGGCAAGGTAAGACACATTGGTGTATCGAACTTCGCCAAGCACCACTTGGAGAGGACATTTGCGGTCGCCGAATCGCCTGAATATTATCCTCGGGTCAACCAAATCGAGTTCCACCCATACTTGCAGAATCAATCTGAGGACATTGTTGCCTTTTCTCAGAAACACAACATATTGGTTCAGGCCTATGGTCCTTTGACACCTTTGTTCCGTATCGCTAACGACGACGATAATGAAGTCAAGGATCACCCGTTGCGCGAACTTTTGCCCAAATTGGCTGCAAAATATAACCGCACCGACGCGCAAATCTTGTTGCGTTGGACACTCCAGAAGAAAATCTTACCAGTGACTACATCCTCCAATGCCACTAGAATCAAGGAAAGTTTAGAGGTAGTGGATTTTGAGCTCCATCCAGAAGACGAGGCTGCTATCGATTCTGCAGGTGCAAAGTTCCACTTCAGAGGTTTCTTTGCTCAATTGTTTGACGACCCCAAATTGTTACACGCATAATTGTACTTACCAAATATTTAGATTAATTCAATAGATAATGTACATTGATAAAAAAAACAGGAAGAGAAGCTAACACTTTACTGGAACAACATCGACGCGGCCATTTCGACATTTCCGTTAGTAGCTCTCAATGCCTCAGTGGCTTCTTGGTGCGAAAACCCAAGTTTCACAAGCTGCTCGATGTCTTCGGGCCTTGGCTGAAATGCTGCCGAACTCTTGTGGCGTTTCGATGCAGCATCGGCCGCAGCAGAACTGGCATTGGGCCCTAGTGTGGGCGTGGGCGTTACATTGGCAGGACTAAAGATGTTTCCTCCAAGTGCCGAGGGTCCAGGACCAAGTGGCTGACCGGATCCAAGTGGTTGACCAGAACCACCGCCAAATATGCCTCCGGTTTTTATTTCAGACTCAGGCAAGAAGCTGGTCTCAATGTTCCCGCCTACAATCAACTTGTCTCTACTCAAATCAATCACACACCGGTGTCTGCGCAAAAGATCTAAGCCAAACAAGAGATCTACTTCGGTGTCAAGCACCATGAAAGAAGCCGAGATATCGACATCGGAATCTCCAATTCTAATAGGCACACTGTGGATCTTTCCTTCGATTTTCCTTGAGCCTACGCCACGGGCTTCTCCCTGGAACCTTTTGTCTATGAGGCGAGCAATTCCCACTTTTTCCGCCAATCTGGGTGATATAATTGTAGTCTGAGCACCTGAATCAACAAACGCTTGGACCTTGTGCCCATTCACAGTAATGTTGATAAACAACATACTGATGGATGCAAAACTTTCAGGCGAAATATCGTAGGCAAGTTTCAAGTTATCCTCGATCTGTTCTTGGCGAATAAGCTCCAAGATTCTTGCTTGATTCTCGGGATCATCTGGGTTTTGCTGAAGACGTTGCATTTCCTCTGCATTTTGCCTGGCGCTGCCGCCTTGTGCCCTCTCGATCTGTTCGATCATGAGACGCTTAAAAGCCTCGGGATCACCCAAGATTCTATGTACCTCGGGAGTGCTGGCTTTCAATTGGGCATTGAGCCTAGGGTCGTTGAGAAACTGCTGACGGACAGTATCGATGTAATTGTCTTGTTGGTTACTCTGCAGTTGGGTCGAGTTTGAGGTGGAGGATGATGAGAGCGTCTCCAATATTATCAAGTCACCTTCGTTAACATTCAATTCATCAAGGGTTTTGTTCTTCTCTATGAGCGTAGTTTGGTTGTGTTTGAGTACTTGACGTTCAGGCTCGATATCGGTCTCGGCTTGTAAGTAGGCTTTGAAATCAGCAACTGTCAAGGATCCGGGGATGTCTACAAGTATAACATTGCCTGTAGAGTCTATTGATATGTTGAGTTTCATTTTTGATAAGGTGCTGCTAGATAATGTTTTTGGAACCACTAAATAGTATTATTGGTGGCAAAAAATGGCGAAAACTCGCGCCACAAAGCTTCGGTGGTCTTCCAGGAACTATGGGGAAACTACTAAAAGAATCTTGACAGGACGATTTTAGTTAGCCCGGAACCACTTAAGGTTCTGATGGTGGCGAACTGAATCCGCTGGTGGCGCAAGCCTCTGATGAAAAAACTCAAAATTGTATCACCCTGCTTTCAGCCACGCGAGGTCTCTCTAATTTTTCTCACTACATCTTTTGGCCTCCCTCATTTTTCTCGCTACCAGAGTTTGGCCCCTCTCGTACTATCGTTTATGCGAACACAGATCTGTGGGTTATGCACATCTTCGATTCGTTTTGCTCAAAACGGACCAGTCATTCCTGGCCGTTCACTTATCACATTACATCTTATTACATTCGAATATTTTCATCTGTTTCTTCTACGTAGTTTTTGCTCATTTATATTGATAACTCTATTATACATGTCCAGACCTGGACTAATTTTCTGAAACCATTCTCTGGTTAAGCAGGAATAATCATGGCAACGTGTCCTCCGTTCAACAACATCTTCTGGATAACAGGGCCGGTTCCATCCCTGCTTACTTCAACAACATCTTCCAATACCATGTTGACGAAATCATCAAATCCAACTAATGTACCGGTGAATTCTTTTTCGTTGGTCAACATCACCTTGATCTTTTGGCCAACGCTCTTGTCGATGATCTCCAATGGCAACACCGTCTGAACTTCTGCTACTTCAGACATTGCTTGTTGATTGTCGCTACTTTCTACGCCGTTCACTGAAAATATTATCTTTATTTTCGGGCCACTTGGTTGGGACTCGGGCCCGCGCACGACCAAGTATTAATACATAAGAGACAAAGCCGAATTGGCCTGCAATACGGCTGGAAGTATGGCAGAATAGTGCAAGTGTAGCATATCCTAGCTAGCGCGCGAGTTGCCTAGCAAGACACCTCCTTTTGTTTCGGATTTTTTGGGTATACTAGAAGGAGGTTTTGGTTCGGGCTCAGTGCTTCGTCTTACTTTCCAGCCGTCAAAATCAATTAATGCTTGCATGCAGCCCCACTCGGTAATCTTGTTCTGAAGCCAAACCAAGTTGACTGGTTTGGTCAAATAATCGTTACATCCAGCCATCAACGCATTCTTCTTATCAACCGAAGAATTCGAAGATGCTGTAAGGGCCACAATAATAACGGGTGATCTAAATACGTTTAGGTCAAGTTCATCTTCGGGTTTAAGTACAGCCAGATCTCTATAATGTGAATTTGTAAGCTCGTGTTGAGCAAACACCCCAATGCGGTTGACTTTTTCCAAGTGGCGGATTTCTTTTGTAGCTTCAATACCGGATTTTACTGGCAATTGAATATCCATCAACACCAAATGGAACCCTCCCTTACGCCATTTATCGATGGCTTCTTGACCGTTTTTGGCGATTTGATACCGGATCCGATGCTTTCTTAAAAATGCTCCTAAAATGGCTTGGTTAATGGCATTATCTTCCACCACCAATACCGATATAGATGGAAGGACCTTTTCAGTGTTGCTCTTGGCAGGATTGATGGAGCTTCTTTGTTTCGGAGCCTTGGGCACAAACGGTTTAACGAGTTCTTTTGCTGGTTTATCGTTTTTGTCAACCGCTAAATCAAGCTTAGATAATGGAGTGGTCGAGGTTAATGCCTGCAGATCAGAAACTGTACGGCTAAGTACAGGGGCGTTCGAATCGTTCTTGGCATTGGCGATAATTGTTTTTGGTGATGAAGGATCGGTATATCCTGTATTGGAGATATCCTCCGATTTGGAGCTCAACAGCGCCATATCAAGACTAGGTAACGATAAGCTAAGTGGATTGGAGGCTGGCGGTGGTGACGTCTTGTATGAGCTGTCCGACTTACTGATCAAACCTTCATCCATTGAAAGTCTTTTCTTATTGGGATCGTGCATCTTCCCTACATTGTTGTTTCCTCCATTAGTGAGTGAGAAGTTCTTGGGCAACAATAGTACTACCTGCGAATTGCCATCAGAAGATGAGTTTGTGCCATTTTTAGCCAACGAGCCGTTTTGATCAGGAGCTGGGGAGCCCGGGGGATTAGACTGTGATCTTCTGTGTGCGGCGGGGGCGTTGTGAAAAGGTGAAAACTTGGTTATATCAGGAGAAACAGAGGCGTCTTTGCCCAATGCTTGATTAGGAGAGTTGAACGATCCTTGGTACAGGTACTGTGGTTGAGGTTGGTGGAAGGTGTGTTGACTGGAGGAACCGAGAGGAGTGCCGTTGGTGCCGCGGGCTGGAGGTTGTGGAGGCTTTGCTTGGTCATAATTTTGGTCATTATAAGAAGAAGGTGGGTTCTCTATCACCCAGGCATCGTTCATTGACATGCCGTTTGGAAAGTACTGGTCCAAAATCGCCCAAATGTACTGGTCGGGCTCAAGGTTTCTACGGACCAACCCCGACTGGACAACTGCGGTTATTGTATTTTGCTTTTCTGCAGCCGTAAACGAAAACTGGTGAAGATTGGAAGGTTTTTTGGCGTTTTGGGTTGAGAAACCGGCGAGGTTGCTGGGGGAAGAGGCCGAGAAGGACGGGGACCCAGAAAACGCAGGGGTCCTTGTTTGAAGCTCCATTATGACATTTAGATCTGCTGCATCCCAGTACCGAGCCAATGAGTTCGGAAACTTGTTGACCACAGCTTGTTTGAGGTCGTCGATGATGTCGCCCTGATGAGCCAAAATGGTTGTGGGAGTGGCGTTCGGGAGTTTCACCCATACTCTTCTAGGAGCCGAGCTGTGAGCTACTATGGGAGATCCAGGAACAGCAGGAGTGTGATGGATTTGGCCCCGCTGGCTCATGGGAACTTGATAGTCCATCGTAGTGGACTATTTATCAGATGACGGCAGGGGGGGTGAATGGACGCAAGGAATGGAAGAAAATGGGAAAAAAATATCTATAATAACCTGGCAGGTTGGCCTCAACACTGCGATGTAGCGATTTATGGTCGCTGGGGGCTTTTCTCTAATGATCCCAACTGGTTTGTTGTAACTTGTTAGAAGGAGACAGTTTCTGCGCCCGGGTAAAAACGCTTCCAGGGGTTTGCGAGCAGCGCGAAAGTTTAGGCCCGCCTAGTCCGCCGAACCGTTGCGTTGGCGTCCACACACCCCGCGGTCAATAGAGATGGAAGAAAAAAGAGAGCAAAGACCACGAGGCTAACACGTATTATAGAGGGATGTGGTATATGTGAAATAGCGATCAGATCAAGTAGAACAGGTGTTTGCTGGAGTTCAGAAATTGTCGGTGAGATTTTGTATAGCAGATATGACAAGTTGGATGCGAGATGTGCGAGGCCCGACTGGAAACGCTCTAGCTCTTGAGAATAAGCTTAAGCTGTATACGATGGAAAAATCATGCAATGAAAAACGTCTGAACGTCACAATATGTAAGAGAAGAAAAATTACTACATTGGATATAATGTGTCTACAAGTGATTCATAAGTTGTGCATTACTATTCCCAGTCGTCGTCTTCGTTTTCAGTTGCGGCGTCGGCGAGTGGTTTGACCTCCTTACCCACGTCCACTGGCTCCTCGTCATCGTCGTCGTCCCATGTAAACTCCTCGTCATCTGCAGCATGGTCCGAACCCGATTTTTTGTTCATAAGTTCTTTCCTCTTGATTTCTGACTCACGAAGCTTGTTTTCGTGATAAAAGTACCAGTACCAAAACTGGTTGTAAGGCAATTTTACGGGTACCAAGTCGTTCATAAGCTTGGTCAATGTGTTCTGGTACTTATCGAGAAGCGCGGCAATTTGCTCGGTGCGGCCTTCTGAGTCGGCATCGAACGCCTTAGCTTCATCCGACGTCTCATCGGTATAGAATCCGGGGGTGGTGTGGAGTTTGAAGAGATCGGTGTCGTAACGACTGGTTCCGTAGTTATCGTTCAATGAAAACAATACTTCGTCCTTGGTTTTCTCTTCTTCCTTGGGTGCAATGCTTACTATGTTCAGGAAAAATGATGTGAATTGGTTGACGTACTGCCCCGCTTGCTTTTCCACCTGCTCGAGGGTCAGGTCCAATGTGTCGAGGGCATTGGTAGCCAGATGCTTGATCTTGTCCAAATCCAAGTCAAGTGGCACCCCTGTCTGAATGTTGCTACGTGCTTGATTAAGCTGGTCAAGTAATTGACTTTTGTGTTCTTCCAACTTGTACTTTTCTTGTAACCCACTGGCGTTCTTCAGCGCGTTCTTCCAAAGGTCTTGGAACCGGGTCTCCACTGCCGAATATGCCTTGTCGATTTCAGATTCTAGGCGCTGAACCGTCTCATCTGTGGGATTTTCAGGCTTGTTCTCTTGTTCTGCTGCCACGGGTTCAATAAACTCCATCTTGTGTGTTTATTGCATCGTGTTGCTGGTCCACTTGATCCTACCCCGTTGTGGACCGCCGCACGACCAAGGATAAATGTCGATCATGCGTTGGTAGCAGGATGTGTCACGTGGTTTGGTGGCTCGTGTCCCGCGGTGCCGGTCGCGGCCCGTACTTCCGACTCTGTTTAAAAGCATTAAGCGGCTACTTTTCAACCACTAACCATGAGAGCTAGTCCTCGCACATATCAATGTCTAGTTAGGCTCAAGGATGCGTTGTTCCGAACAGATGCAGTTGGAAAGTCCGCACCCATTTTTCCGTCCAAGGTAAACTTCGAGGTATGGGATGTCCACTCTGAGCCCAAGCCTTCATCGTGGACCATCACTGGACCCCACAAAGAACAGTTTCTCTCTATAGTTTCAGGCAAACACTTTGCTGATCCAAAACTATCGAGAACTTACCCGTTTATCGCCAAGTCTTTCAAGTACAACCGCATAGCATACCTCGACTTCCGCGAGTCCTCTGGTCTCGATAAAGTGCACATTTCCGCGCGGTATGAATCATACTCCTACAAGGGTGAGCTCGACATGGCCGACGACGTCAATTCGGTGCGCAATTATATCATCGGTAGTAACAACTATAATAGTAATTCGTCCAATAAGGTGGATCCCGAGTTTGTGGACTCTATTATTCACCAGTTCAACCTAACCCACTTGGGCCACAAGTGGATCAATTCGCTAAGTAATGGTCAAATGAGAAGAGCTCGACTTGCAAAAGCCATTGTTACCAAGCCCAGCCTTCTTATTATAAACGACCCGTTTTTGGGTCTTGATCCTACAGCCACCGACATGGTTCTGAAATCCTTACATGACGTTGCCAAATCGTTGGGGATTTCTACCGTGTTGGGATTGAGAGTACAAGACTCGGTGCCCCAGTGGGTGTCGCACTGTGGTTATGTGAATAGCGAAGGATTGACTATCAGCGGGCCCAAGGACCAAGTTGCCGATGCCATTGCGTCGCAATTGGATACAGGTGTCAGCCGCACACCCACTCAAGCAAACCAAAATTGGCCAAGGTATTCGAAAAAAATCCACAATGACGAGTTGGCAAATTCGCAGCTTCACATCCAGTTCACCAATGCGTCAGTTGCTTATCGCGGTGCCAAAGTATTGGACAAGTTCAGCTGGAACATTCCTGCAGGATCCAAATGGAGAATCCTAGGCGACAACGGAACCGGCAAAACCACAATCTTGTCGCTTATCACTGCTGACCACCCTCAGTCTTGGCGCTCGGTGTTGGCTATAGACGGGGTCACCAGAAACTCAGGTGCAGGAATCACCTACTTCAATACCAACAACGAAATTGGCATATCATCGCCCGAATTACATGCCGTGGTTCCTTCCAAGCGTACTGCATCCGAGATAGTCTACAACGGACTAGTCAGAAATATCGGAAACACCAACTTTTTGTTCCGAGGCGAGCCAAATGAGTATGCGAAGTGTATATTGAGCCACTTTCCTCAGTTCGAAACCATCAAAGATAAAAAGTTTGTGGAGCTTTCAGTTTCAGAGCAGAAACTCGTACTATTCTTGCGAGCAGTCGTGAAAAAGCCTCGTCTACTTATACTAGATGAAGCATTTTCGTGTATGGATGATCTCAAACTCTTGAAGCAATGCCACGAATTAGTGTCTCGCCTAGACGCTACAGTGTTAGCAATCGGCCATATAGAATGGGAACTCCCCAGGTTGGACTACGTCCTCAAATTGTCGGGAGACTCTGAGCGTTCGTATGAAATCTACCAGTACCAGTAAATAAACATCGCTCCCCGATTGGGTGCAAGTAATGCGCATCAACCCAATTTTAGAGTTTGTGTTGAAGTAAATAATACTCGCTATAACCTCCTGTATGTTTTGTGGCACCACCAGATAAGATGGTTTTTAGGTACCCAGCAGACCCCGGCCGGGTTATTGGCTTACATAACGGCCGCTTACAGAAAAAGGCTGACACGCGAGGTTTGCTCTGACGATTGTTACAAATCCTGGTCGCAGCACGCCCACGCACAATAGAATAGGGGCAATTTTGTCGCACCAGAGCAGTCTCCATGGGAATAACACACTCCTAATTGAGAGGAGCTCACATGGCAGTATAATGAACCGTAGCGGCTTAGTAGTCTATAGAGTTGAACAGCAAGATGTCTGTCTCAAGCGGGTAGTTAGTCAAGTGAGCTCATTGCAGAGCACATGAATTGTGTAATAGCGCTGCACTGTCAAGTATCTCTCTGTAGTGGGTACCTCCACAAGCCTCTCTTTTCTCGCTGCTTCTCACCTATCGACGCGCACCTAACTGAAATACGTGCACTCTAGACACGAAAAAACTGCAGTGAATAAAAATAAACCTCACCTCAAGTTCAAGTCGGGTGATTCCAGCAAACAAATCTATAATCGCCGCAGTTCTGGAGGATAGAGCCACCTACCTAATATCAACTGTCACACTAAACTCCTAAAACCCAGCTCCTGGCTCGCTCCATAATGACTGAAGTAAAGTGGACCTCGGCGATCTCGAACGCTCCAGTTGATAATAGACCGCTGGAGCTTCTTGCCGAACTAGAGTTTGGTAAGCTTACTTCAAAAAAATACCTTCATACTTCGCTGCATCCCGTAGGTGAACCTTTGCCTACCCCCATTGACGATGAACCTCCCTACATCATCTACATCGCCACTTACATAAGTTATCTTATTTTGATCTTGATCGGTCATGTTAGAGACTTTTTTGGTAAAATATTCAAACCTCAGGAATACGAAGACTTGGTGGAAAAGGACGGCTATGCTCCGTGGTACGATGGGTTTGAGAGCTTCTATGTCCGTCGTTTGAAGCAAAGAATCGACGATTGTTTTGCAAGACCTATCCATGGCGCCCCTGGTAGATATGTCAAGTGTTTTGATCGTGTTAGAGACGGCAAAACCGGGTATCTCTACAACGGTACCTCTCAAGAATGTTTGAATTTGTCGTCGTACAATTACTTGGGTTTTGCACAATCCAAAGGTTCTTGTACCGATTTTGCTTTGAAATGTGTTGATGACTACGGCACCTCTGGCTGTGCTCCTAGAAATATCTCTGGATTGACTGATCTTCACAAAGAATGTGAAAGAATCATTGCTGACTTTGTAGGTAAAGAAGACGCCGTCATTGTCAGTCAAGGTTACGGTACCAATGCCAACTTGTTTAGTTCCATTGCTGACTCCAAAACTTTGATTATCAGTGATGAACTCAACCACGCTTCCATCAGATTTGGTATCAGATTGAGTGGGGCTCAAGTCAAGGTGTTTAAGCATAATGACATGGTGGACTTGGAGAAGTTGATTAGAAACCAAATCGCTCAGGGTCAGCCAAAGACTCACCGTCCGTGGAAAAAGATCATCATTGCTGTTGAAGGGTTGTACTCCATGGAAGGCAACATGTGTAACTTGCCAAAGATTGTTGAAATTAAAGAAAAATACAAATGTCATTTGTTTGTTGATGAAGCCCACTCCATTGGTGCTTTGGGTCCTGGTGGAAGAGGTATTTGTGACTACTTCTCGGTGGATCCTTCCAGAATTGATTTGTTAATGGGAACATTCACCAAATCTTTTGGTGCTACCGGAGGTTACTTTGCCGGTGACTCACACATCATTGAAAAACTCAGAATGAACTACATCACTAACTCCTATGCTGAATCTGTTCCTCCTCCTGTGTTGGGCCAAATTATATCTTCGCTAAACGTTATCAATGGATCTTCCAACCCTGGTGAAGGTAAGGAAAGATTGCAAAGAATTGCATTCAACTCTAGATACTTAAGATGTGGATTGAAAAAGTTGGGTTTTATTGTCTACGGAGCTGACGACTCTCCCGTCATTCCTGTGTTGTTGTTCTTACCTGCCAAAATGCCTGCTGTTTCTAGAATTCTTTACTCCATGAAAATCGCCGTTGTGATTGTCAGTTATCCTGCCACTCCATTGATCAGTGCCAGAGCAAGACTTTGTGTTTCTGCTGCATTGACCAAGGAAGATTTGGATTACGTTTTACAAAAGTTCTCCGATGTTGGTGATTTGGTGTACTTGAAGTTCAGTAGTGGTATTGCTGGAGGTTCGAAGATCCCTGGTAAGCCTCCAAGAGAATCCATTCAAGAGGTTTTGGCTACAAACGTGGAGGACTGTAAGTTACCAAGACTCATGTAAAGCTGGTGGTCGCAGCATAATAATATGTTTATAACCTGACTGTTTATCCTTAATTAATAAGTAAATTGAAATAATAAAACTAATATCGAACCAATAATATACAATTGAATGAACTTCAACAGATGGTAGTTATAAATTCAATACTACCCTCACCCTGAACGCGCTCGCTAAATCGTCGCTACTTCTCTCGGTAATCCCTCGTTAATTTTGTCCACGCCCCGCACTATTTTGGGCTCTCGCGGTAACGAACTGTATCAATCTATCTTAACTGTACAAATCAATAATGGATCTTGAAATTCCGGGGCCTCTTACACCTCCATTGGGATTCAATACGGTTCAACCAAATTTGTATCGAGGAGCCTACCCTCGAGAAGTCAACTTTGTGTTTTTGAAATCGCTTCAACTCAAAACTATCATAACTTTAACTCCCGACCCGATTACTCCAGAAACTGATCTCAAACTATACAATTTCGCCCGATCCAACAATATCAAGCTAGCTCACTTAGAATGCTCTCAATCGGGCAAAGGTAAGAAGCGAGGAGTGCCGATGGGCTACTCCACTATACTAAATGCATTAAACTATATGATTCACACCGAACATGCCCCCGTCTACGTCCATTGTCTCAATGGTGGTCAGGTAACTAGTTTAGTGATAGCATGTTTACGCAAACTACAGTTCTGGTCTTCCATATCAATATTCAATGAGTTCATTAACTTCACCACAAATATAACCGTTAATGATAGAAGTTTTGTGGAAGGTTTCAAAGGAGAAATCAATATCAATCCCGATGATAAAGTCGAATGGTTATGGGTAGGAATGAGTAAAGGTGTTATAGGGAACCATCCACGTATACGAGTAACAGAAATGAATAAAGAAGAGACAGTCTAATAGACCAGGATTAATGTAATGCAAAAATAATGAAATTCTTTGAACTCAAAGTAATATGTAAGTGAAAGCAGCTTCCTAGATCCGCTGATAAAACAAACAATAGGCGTTTTTGTTGAGGACCTGACTAGGGGAGCAGTTATACGTTACTTTCGAGTCGTCAAAGTAACACCAACCTCTCTTTTTCTTTGAATCGCTGGCCTTGTGAACGTAGGATGTATAATGACCCGTGGTAAGATTACCAAAATGGTTAGCTACTCCATAAAGACGATATCTAAAAGGAGGCACCTGATTCCTTTGGGGCAAGGAAGAAAGCACTTGTTCCTCTTTTTGAGGCGATATTGATTCGTTGCCATTAATCGAGGTGCCGACATCGGGCCAGTAGGACGTCAAATCCAACACATCCTCCACCGGATAGGTAACGAAAGTCTCGAGTTTATTGAAGTAGCCCTGCGGAGTTATCTTGAACCGTTTGAAATGAACAATTAGGACCTGGGGCAATCTTGTGATGGAAATCTTTTTGGTCAGTTTGGTGAATCGAGCACATTGCGGACAATGCCACTTATTGTTATCGTCGAGTAGTTCGGTGGTAGTAAACTCCTTTAAACAGTCGTTCAACAGCACCTGGCCGGACCCGCTCAATGGTTCCGGAATAGGAAGAGAAAGAATAGAGAAGGCGTTGTAGCTGGTCGATGTTAACCCACATTCCAAGCACTTTAGCTGTGAAAGGTACTGGCCCTGGAAGTAGTCAACAATAATGGAAAAGTTGAGTTTAAGATATCGCTCCCATTCAATAGTCGATGCTAGTCTTACAGGAAGAAGCTCACGAGTCTTTTCTTGTTCAGGAGTAAGTTCAAGAATGGCCTTCTTTTCAGAAGGATTGGATACCACGATTTGGTTCAAGTCCTCGTGGAGTCCATCCAACAAAAAGTTCAAGAATTCAATACAATCCTGCTGGTCAAAAGTAGAAAACTGGTTTCCTGGAGATAATGAGCCAACGACTTTCTTGAAGTTTCCCGGCAGAAACGACTTTCCACTGTTGTTGAACATATTGGCCAATAAACCAGCAAAATTGGTTGTCAATATCCCTTTTGTTCCAAGAGAATTATTGACATTGATGTGCTGGCGATACGAATGCACGTCGGCCGATGCTACAGAGTTGGGAAAGAAGAACCGCGTGAGCTGCGGCGTGGCCCCCAAACATTGAAGTACACAGTTCATGTAGCAAGAGTTTCCAAGGTTGACTAACCCGGTGGTATACTGTTCTAGAAACTTGGAGGGATCCTTGCTGGGTTGAGGCGATGCCGATGGTTTGGGAGTAGGGACGATTTTTTTGACGGAACTGGACCGTTTTGGGGGCGGCGGCGGCGCCTGCTGTGGAAGACTCGCCTCGTTATACTTTGGGGTTATGGAAGAATTGAAATTTGTGGGTCGAGAGGTGTTTGTAGTAATAAATGTGTTGGAAACAGGAGGGTCTGAATTGGAGTTGGCTGTAGAAAGGTACTCGCCAAAGTTCTTGAGGTAACCATTGGGGGGAGATGAAACTGTACCAATTCCAAAGGTATTTTTGGGAGTCGGTGTAGAGGAGGCAGAGCGTGATAAGCTGGCAGATGGCCGAGTCAACACCTCTGTAGTTCTCTTTAGTCCGGCATCTCCAAACAACTGGTGCCATGCATAAACCCCACCTAGCAAAAAACTGGGGTGATGCTTGAGTTTGGAGCTAATGTACTTGTTTCTGTACATAAGAAGATCAACCAAGCGGTTGAATGGGTTTCGAGACGGCACCAACGTGGAGTCTTGGATCAACGACAACTTTAAGGCCTGCGTTCTGTCTGACACAGCCGTGGTGCCAAAGTACCCATACTTCAAATTGTACATCACCACGAGGTCGTACTTGTGTCTAGACTGGAACATGGCAAATTGGTCTGCCGGCAAATGCAACTTGAGTCTTGCCTCCAAGTCTTGATCCGTAACCGAGTCCTTGTCAGTCAATGCTACAATATGGGAGGGTTCTATGTTTATGACGTCAGAGTAGTTTATGTGATTGTGCTTGAAATCTTTGGCCGCTCTGTAGTCAATCAACAAGATCTTACGTTTTTGTAAGAGATGATTTAGTTGGACGGGGGTCAATGCTTCAGGCAATTCATCATTAGTACTACCACTTTCAGACTTTTCTTTACTTGTGAGGCGATTGAATCTTGACATCAAGGGATCAGAAGACGAGATTTTGGGAGAAAGGCGCTGGCGTATGGACTCATAAGCATGTCTTTTGGATGCCAATGTTTCGGCGATGGCATCACTAAATGCACTTGATTTATCATTTCCAATCTTTGCCGAGTGCCTGTTCAAAGCCAGAGCCACTTCGTAACAAACATAAGCCAATTCTGAGTCACAGTAGCCGAGTTTGGTAAGCTTCTTTGATTCATAGGTGAAGATCTCAAGGAGACTGATTTGGTAGTTTAGTAGCCTCGCCACGGAGGGGCTGCCTTCTGAAACCAATCCGTGGTAGAGTGAGTCGCTAATACTGTTGAGCTCTACCACCGGCTTGAGTGTATACTCTTCATTCGTCATGGTTGGTGTATGTGAAGTTGCCACTTGAATGATTTGGTCGCGCTGCAACCAGATTAAGAGATTAAACCGAGATTGGAGTTATCGAGAGTCACGATATTTGAATCATACAAGCTACAGTGACCAAAATGTGAAGATCGATGGCAATAATGAAACAATGGCGTATACAGCAACACTGGTTCACAAGACGCACGTAGTGTAACATCCTGACACTTACATATAAGAGATATGAAGTGCATGAGTATGCAAGTAGTTGTGAGTGTTGCAACCGTGCGCACATCTGGTATGATAGCATCAGCAATTCGTGGTTGAGAGGTTATCTTGAGAAGTGATGAGAGAAGTGTTTATACCCTTGCGGTGATATTACAGCAGCTACGGCAACGATACTACCACATTTGCTTCAGTTTACAACCCCACTCGTCTACATTTACCTCAACGAGCAAGTTGGCATTTTGCAGCTATCGAACTTCTTATGCTTCACGAGCTTTTTTTCAAGTATCTACTTAATTCATAATATTTGGTACTCAACTAAAAACTGTTGGCGAAATCGTTTAATCCAGCGTCGTACCCTTGTTCCCATTCCCACAAGTAGTCCAGAGAACCACGAGCAGACTTGTGCTCGTCCAAGCGGGCCCGTTTCCAGGCCTCTACACGGCCCAAACGCGAACCGTTGAATTTAGCGAACTCGCTAGCGTCGGCCCATGCAGTGGTGTACCCTTCCTTGTACCTCTCGTGTTCGTATTTGCCCTTAGGGTCCGTATCGGTCCAGTACTTGACGTGTCCTCCGTACGCCTGGTCGAGTTTTTCGTCAAATTTGGACTTGTCAGGCAAGTCCTTGCCCTTGATCGATGGGGGTGCTTGGATTGCTCCTTTGTCGACCATGGTGTGGAAATCCCATTCACCTCCATTGCCCGACTCGAACTTGAAAGTCCAGAAGAAACTTCCAAACTGGGCTCTTTGTCTGATCAATTCGCCCTGCTTTTGGCCGTACTCAGTGACATACTGGTCGCGATGTTCGTGCGAGTTGTTGACGTCCCATGATTTGCCGTCAAGCACACAAGAATACTCACCCACCATGAAATCGACCCCTTTACCGTTGTCGTCCAAGTTTGTAAGGAAGTCAGAGTCCAAATCCTTGATGATTTGGTCGGGCGCCTTTTTCTTGTCGTCATCCGAGAAACATCTGTAGCAATGATGGTCCACTACAACACCAATGTTTCCTTTGGACTGCTTGCTCTGCACCCATTGGACCCACTGGTTGGGCCACCACCCGTCGGATATTATCACTGGAACGTCTTGGTCGTGTTCCCTCACCTTGTTGATCAGCGCTCCGTAGTACCTGGTCTGCTTTTTGGGGTTGTCGGCAAATTCAGACTCGTTGACAATTTGAATACCTCCAATATTGTCGTACTTTTTGAGGTCCTGCGCGATGAATCCGATCATGTCTGCCATTTGCAACTGCAAATCCTCGCTGCTCCAAAAATCGGCACTTCCGCCAGATTTCTCACCACTGTGGTCAGCTCCGTTCGCACCTCCTGGTAATCCGTGAACATCAACAACAACTGAGATATCGTGTTGGCCAGCAACCTCCACAAACTTGCTCTTGAATATATCCCACGCACCCTCGTAAACCTTTTTGTACTTGTCGAAGTTGGTGCCCTTGGTAAACTTGCCTCCACCTACATCCCAGTACCCCAATGGCACTCTGATAGAAGTGACCTCGTGGTCCTGTAACCATTTCCAGTCGTCATCATTGAGAAAATTGTTCCAGTGATCCTCGAACTTCTGGCGGGCGCCGTCGGCTCCAAGCTCCTTGGTCCATTTGGCGGCTGCGTCCAATTCACACTCGGCGCCTTCGGGGAAAATCAGATGGTAGATCCACTTTTCAAGTACGAAGCAAGCTCCGATGTTTACCCCAAAGTTTTTGCGTGATTGGTAGATTTGCTTCTTGCTTGGACCCTTGCCGGGGGTAGCAGCAGGTGCTGCGGTAGCAATTGAGGAAGCCTCTTTCTTGAGTTTTAATTTATCAAACATTCTCTATGTTCTGGCCCGATCTCAAATTTATCTTTTTTTTTGATCCTATTCAATATATATACTCGAAGCGTTGACATCTCTACGTCATTGCTATTCGCATCAATTGCTACTTGGTATCATAACTCACGTGCGTCATCGATAAAGACATCACCAGGCAGGTGGAACGGGGCTATGACAGATTCGGACAAGTTTGCGCGCATCAACCGCGTGTTCGCCCAGATCAATGCCCACTTGACGTTTTTGGCTGCGCACTCGCGCTCCACCATACCCACCATCGATGTTATACACAAGCTCAACGCCGAGATTACCGTGCTCGACTTGGGCATCATCAAGCACTTGATGCCTCCAGGCGAGGTCTTCTTCGACTACTGTGACGAGAACCAGATCATGTTATCGTTTGCAGAGGAGGTCAAGTTCGAATGGAAAACCGGGTACAAGCAGAACCATGCTGGCGACGATGTGTATGACCAGTTTGGCGATGCTCCTCTATCACAGTCGAACCAGCTACTTGTGTTTGATTTCCAGGATACAAAGCTACATGGCGTGGGTGCCACCATCAAGAAACGAAGAAAGCTTGAAAACCCCGAGTTTTTCTTGTCCAGTAGAGATTTGAAGATGAACAATCTTACTTCGACCCAGTTGCTTCAGATGATCCGAAGCAGAAACGCCAAGTTCGCTGCCCTAGTCAAGGAATGCCTTGATACATACGACACATTGGTTGAAAAGGTATCAGCCCAGTTGCCGCGTCCCCCAGAATTGGCTGATCCGGTCGATATACTCAGAACCGAGTCCAAGACCGTGGACAACTCAGACAAGCCCGATATAGAGAGTATGGTGGACGGGCTTCTTGAAAAACCATTCTACAGAGATCAAATGGTGGGAAGAAGAACTCTTCAGCCAGTACAGAAAGCCACATATGTGCCAGTACCGGTAGAAACAGTGCACCCTGCCTTGACGGAAGCCCTCGAAAGCTACCGCAACATCTCCTTGGAGCGAGGGCTCTATAGCCACCAAGCCGAAGCCCTTGAGTCTCTTTTTGCATCTTCCAAAGAGCATGTCATCATCAGCACGTCCACCAGTTCCGGAAAGTCGCTCATATACCAGCTTCCTATAGTAAACGATATCTTGTGGAATATAGAAAATGGAATACATAAGAGATCGTCTACGGCCATATTCATCTTCCCCACTAAAGCTTTGGCCCAGGACCAAAAGAGGCACCTACAGGAGTTTATCAACCACTTGTACACTAACGAAAAACGCCGCATCATTGTGGATGCTTACGATGGAGATACTCCGTCCAAAGACCGACACTGGATCAGGTCGTACGCCGATATCATCTTTACCAATCCTGATTCTATCCATGCCTCCATGCTACCCAACCATGACGGGGCCCTGTCCAATAGCTCTGCTGGGTGGAGCCTGTTTTTGTGTGGTCTCAAGTATGTGGTTATGGACGAGCTTCACGTCTATAAGGGATCGTTCGGAGTGCACGTCTCATACGTGATGAGTCGTCTTAATCGTGTATGTTCCAGAGTATACCTCAATGACAATGTCCGTTACATTTCATGTTCTGCCACAATCCAGAACCCCGAGTCGCATTTTCGAACCATCTGTTCCATTCCCCCTTCAGAGCCAGTGCTCCATGTCTTCCAGGATGGAAGTCCTTGCAGCCAACGAGAACTCATAGTGTGGAGCCCTCCTGCCCTCATGAACAAACAAGGTATACGGGGCAAACTGAAGTCTAACACACCAGAGGAAGATGTATCGAGTATACACTCTAGATTTATTCCTCGGGTGGGAGTAATACCTGAGCTGGCTCGGCTTCTTACTCACCTTCTCACCAAATTTCCTTCCATCAAAGTAATTGTATTCTGCCCTATCAGGGCAGTGTGTGAGTTGCTCATAAAAGAAGTACGGGCTCTTCTTCCCTCGTGTCCAGATTTGTCAGAAGCTGATATTATGTCGTATAGAGGTGGATACTCAAAGAACGACCGCCGTACAATAGAACAGCGTATGTTTTCAGGTCAGCTAAGAGCAATTGTGTGTACAAATGCCTTGGAGTTGGGAATCGACTTGTCGGATCTTGACGTGGTCATCACATGTGGCTTTCCCATGCTGAAAGCCAACTTACACCAACAATTTGGCCGTGCTGGTCGTAGTTTGGACTCCAAAGGCAGCTTGGCTATATTTGTAGGAGGTCCCGGTCCAATCGACCAGCACTACATCCGCAATATTGATGAGTTGTGTGACAGAAACACTTATGAAGACTTGTGTGTCGAGGGCCTATTGGGAATGGGGTCCAATGAACTTTTAATGGAACAGCATCTTCAATGTGCGTCGTACGAATATCCCATACACTTGATAGACGACTTGAAGTACTTTGCACCCGACGGAATGGCCGCCAAAGCCAACTCGTTTGTCAAGCTATGTCAAACTGATTTAATCAAGGATGCTAGTGGGCTATATCGTACAAGTCCAGCTTTTCTTCCGTACCCCTCAGAAGTCGTATCGCTTCGTTCGATCGAACAGATCATGTTCGCGGTGGTTGATATCACCAACAATCGCAACATCGTCATTGAAGAAGTGGAAGCATCCCGGACCAGCTTCACGTTGTATGAAGGTGGAATATTTCTACATCAGGGTCTTCCATATCTTGTCAAAGAATTCAATTCGGACGAAAAATACGCCAAGGTTCAACGAGTTCAGGTAGAATGGACTACAAGTCAGAGAGATTTCACCGATATAGATCCAATCGAAATTGACTACGTGAAGCAACTAATCCCTCCAACCTCAGATGTTCCATGTGATATCCCAGTATTCTTTGGTAAGATCCAAAGTACCATTATAGTATTTGGATTTTTCAAAGTCAATCGAAGAGGAGAGATCTTGGAAGTGGTTGAGGTCAACAATCCTCCCGTCATATTGAACTCTAAAGGTTTTTGGATTGATATTCCAAATAGTGTATTTGACGTTATAAAAGAGAAGAAATTGTCACCAGCTGGGGGTATTCATGCGGCACAGCATGCAATAATGAATATTCTCCCACTCTATATAAATGGAGGCGCGTCCACCAACCCCAATGCTAAATTCAGCTCCAACGTTGGCGAATCTGAGTTGATGACTGAATGCAAAGCACCGGAGAAGGAATTTGCCAAAAGACAAACTGGCCGTAAAAGACCTGCCAGGCTTATATTCCATGATGCAAATGGTGGTGAAAGAGGGTCGGGAATATCTCTCAAAACTTTCCAACATATTGATGACATTCTATACACCACCTATGAAAGAGTCAGGGGCTGTGAGTGCGATTGGGGCTGTCCCCAATGCGTCACTGGAAACTTTTGTAAGGAAGGGCTGGAAGTAATGTCCAAACCAGCTGCGATATTGATATTGGCCAGCTTGTTGATGTACGACTTGGACATGGTCTCTGAAACAGTTGCAGATGGTCCGGAAGCCAACATGCCGAATTTGGCGGTCGAAACTATTGAAACTTCGCCCCAAACAGTCAAGTTTTCGCCCGATGTGGAAATCATTGAAATCAGAAAAGCGCCCAGAAAACTCATCAAGCGAGAACCATCTGATACCAAACCGATCAAACAGGAACCCTCTGAAACAATTGTTTAGTGCTTTGCGCTTTTCCTTAAAGTCATCATGGATGTCCTTCGGGAAAGCTTCAGAACCAAACTTTCCTTTCTGGGAGCCTCTGTCGAGTTAGCTGAAAAGTCCGAATCGAAAGATGAAGGTCTTGGGATGTTGGATAATTTGCTGGATCTAGTACTATTGTTTCTGTTTAAATGACTCTCACTCGAGTTTCCGTGCTGATAAGTTCTTGGTGGTGGAGTATCACTCAAGTAGCTTCTCGAATGTCTTGATTGAGTACCACTGCCTGAATGATTCTCTTCGCATTCGTCTTCTTGAGCTATAGATGGTCGATGTATAATACGTTCTTGAAGTGCAGGACTTCTAGGCAAAGATTTCCGATTTGCCAACCTGAACACTTGTTGAACAGGCTTCAAATAAATAGATGCTAGTGTGCCAATATTTAACTCAAGTTCCTCTAATATAAATGGATCGATATTGTCGTTTTCAGACGAAATCAAGGGATTGTTGTTGAGTAGAATCAGTTTAGTATTCTCTTGAAACTCTCCGTTCAGCCCATTGGCGTCTTCCCACGAAAGTAATCTCCAGTATAAATAAGCTCTGTCTCTAATATCAGGATTGTCTATATCTTCAGTGGCCCATTTCAATATTTTTAGTACCAAAGCTTCACCTACCTTTGGCATTTTCAAGTAAAATTTGGTGACGGCGGTCAAAATCGACGACTGGACTTCGATTGGTTCATCTCTAAAGCCAGCAGTGAACTCTTCCAAAATTGATTCTACACCAGGAATCTCTTCACAATATTGACCTAGGATCCACACCATGGCGTTCTTTGGGTCTGGCTCGTCAATATACTTGTGGTACTTGATCAAGACATCAATGGAGTAGTTGAATTTGCGAGGATACTTTCTCAAGATATTTTTAAGTACAATCACCGATTCCTGAATGATATAAGGAATACCGTTGGAGATCAAATCACATATTCTCTCTACACATTCACTTGAAGAACGAGGCAATTTGACAGCCAAGTTTCCAAATGCTCTTATTGCTTTTCGGGACATGGACACATCAATTTCAATGGCGTAATCTTCCAATTCTCGCAACACGACATGACTATTTCGTTCATTGGCAAGTAAGTAGATGATCTCAAGCTTTGTATCCTTGACGTAGATAGGATCGTCGTATCTACAGAAAAACAGCTCGACATCAACTTGAATCAACTCTTTTTTGCCCAACAACAATAAGATCACATTTCTCAACACAAGAAACTGGATTTCAGCCGATTTCGATAACAACGATATGAGCGAGGCTCCCAATCTGCGAGGAAGCGTAGGCAATATAAGATGCGGGTTTTTGACGTAGTTGCAATAGTATATTATCACCTTTATGGCATTGATAACGACGGCCGAGTTTTCGTGCTGCAACGAAGGAATGGTCGCTTCGATCAAGTCCAAAGCTTCTTCACTGGTGTTGGGAACATACGACATAAGCGAGTTGAGCAAATACACCTGGCACCACTCATTAGTCTTATCGAGGTACGAAATAAGTGTTAGCGAATGGCTCTTGTCTATAGTAAGCGACAACGTATTGGACTGTTCTGTAATATAACTCAATGCAGCAAGAGCGTTCGACACTACTACCGGGTCAGAATCATATAGAAGATCGTTCAAGCTGTCGATCAAGCCGCCATCTTCTGTACGCTTGGAATCAAACTGGTACAACCTCGACACCACAAAGCACGCAGTTTTGCGGACCTTAGAGTCGGGGTCTTCGAGCTTGAACTTGATGGTACTGAAGGTCAAGTCGACGAATTCTTTAATGGAGACAGACGACATGGTTTTGAGAGCTAGAGATCTCAAGGGCGGCGACATATCATCCTTGAATCGGTTGAGAAACGGCAACACGTCCAAGACTTGTTTGGGTGCCAAATGGGCGTAGCTGATGACATATTGGCAGCACATTTTTCGTATGGCAAGATCGTCGATCTTCATCAAGCTGATTACATCGGGCATGAGATTGACCAACTCGTTGTTGTTCAAAATAATATTGGCTATGACTTTCTTAAGAATGATCTTGACTCTATTGTGAGGTTTCAGTTTTTTGAACGCCTGGTCAAGTTCGGCCTTGAGCTCAATCGATTTGGACTTGGAGAAGTTCTTGCCGTCACTCATGATCCCACAAACAAGTCTTTTGAATAATCCACCAACAACTTCTCACGTCCGGTAAGATCTTACTTCATCTTATCCACGACTGGTTCGTGCTGAAAAGTGAGCGCGTCACGAGACAGCGGCATTTTCGGACTAACATTCTCAACACCGCGTGGGGCCGATCTACAACAGAAGCTGCTCTTTGAAGCTTGGTGGTGCGATATATAGTTTATTAACCAAGTACTACATAGCCAGAAGCGTACGAAACACTGCTATCTCTGGGCGAAATTGCCTTGTTACTCTGCGAGTATCCGAGCCAGCGAAACACTTCGGAGTCAGTGTTTGATCCGCGATGGTGGTACTCTATAAGTGCCAATACTAGTGAGATGGGTTTCTGGCCGCAAATGGTGTTGCCGGTCTGCAGAATGTACTTGTCCCACTGTTTGGAGCTTCCACCTGAAGCTATTTTCAATGCGAGTCTGTCGAGGGCTTCTATCAGTTTATATATAGGAAAACCAGAGGTGGGGGCGCTGCCATACGCCAAGTCTATCAACGATCCCAGAGGATCTTCAGGGCTGCCCAAGTACTTGGTGTAGCCAAAGCGCGAGCCCCAATGGCAAAAGTCCGAGCTGACGACAAAGTGGTTTTCGGGGCTGCCGATATATGGCGACAACGCCTCTACTATAGATGCTTTGCATTGGGCATCGGCAGCACTGATTAGGATCGGTATGATCTGAGGAACACCTTGCGGTAAGTCCTTCGTGGCGTAGTATATGAACGGCGCGTGCATCTCAAATGAATGCTCGTCTTCGTCTACTTCTTCGCTCATATACTGAAAGTACTTGTTGCTCTTGATCAATGCCTTGGTGGTATCGGTATCAACAGGGACATCGCCCAAGGGGGTTTGGTATGCGGCGAATCCACTAAGCAACGCTTTATTCTTGAAATAAACATGGTGCGATGGGCCCAATATGAATACTCTCTTCACTCCACCAGTATCCCATACTTTGAAGGTCTCGGCTAGCCTCTCCCCTGAATACAGATACCCAGCATGGGGTCCCACCAAGATCCGGGCTCCCTTGACCAGGTCTTGGCTTGCGGCGGCGAAAAACTCCTTCAACTGATTACCGAGAGTGTTGGCGTTGTTGGAGTACCAGCTTCCCGCGTGTGTAGCTTGTCTTACACTCATACCGTATTATATATAGATCACCCTAGCTCGCACGTCTCCGATCTTTTTTCCCCCACATTTCTGGACTCTCAGGAGGCTCCGCATTTGCCGCTGCACCTCCTTACTCTACTAATTGCTGCGTGCTCTACGTGGGTACTCTTGAAAATCGTTCTGTATTTAATAAATAGTTACACCACTGCGATTACTTTTTGGTAATTTCCAAAGTCCACTCGGCAGTGTATAATTCGGTGTCGTTGGCAAAGTAAGTGGAGGTGGCTGGGTAGGTTCCTCTGATGAAGTATCCACCTGGGGTTTCATCTTCTGGGAACGTGACCGAGTGGAGCTCGTCTGATGGTGGGTACGAACCGATTTGGTTTTCCCTGGTCTTGATTGGAATTCCGGCCTTCTTGACTACTTGCTTGTAGTAAATGTTCTTCAATTCCTCATTCTTGACCTTGAAGTAGATGGTGACTGTGTATTTGGAAGATTCAGGGATTTTGAATTCGATTTTTTCAGCACCCAAGACTTGGACTTCGCTGCTTTCACCTCCTTCAACCTTGATGACGAACTTGTGGACTTCTAAGTTAGGGTGTGTTGGGATCATTGTGACTATATGTTGTTTGAGTAGAGTTTGTCAGGATTTCCTACCATCTTTATATAACTTTTCAGTTATGCCTCGGCATAGATCTTATGTGGGGCAATTGCAAAACGTGTAGCCGAGATTCATAATTGTCCTACACAGTCTACTTTCGACTACCTGGCTATGATTCTATTTCAGGTGGCGCGGGAAAAATGCATATGATTTTTTGATTCTACAAAGCGCCGTTTTTCGATTACAGTGTAAAAACGGCTAAAAAATATAGCATATAGACAATTCAACCGCGTCTAGTTGGACAGGTGAGCCCGCACCCCTGCAATACCCCTAGTTAGTTTGCCACACAATAGCCCCCCGAATCATATGTAGGCCCCACTATCCCCGTCTAGCGATTTTGAACTGCTCTACTTCTTGATCCAATAATGCTCGTAGCTCGTCGGTACCTGCTCCTGAATATTCAAACCTAAAATCAAACACCTCTTGGCAGTTTGGCTCGTTCTGTCTGTCTCGGATGTCTTGGAAAAACTGATTCCGAAGGATTTCTGACACATGAGGTCTACTTGCGGGGTTCCACCGAAGTAGGCAATCGATCAAATGTAGCGCGTCATTCGAAGCAAACGGGTAAGTTTGGTTCCATTTCACCGACGTAAATTGTGGATGAGGTGGTAACAAATTGGACCACTCTAGCTTGTTAATGATCTCTCGTGGTGGTGAACCCAAGACCTTGGCGATTTCTTGCAACTGACCCAACTGGTTTTTGCCGGGGAATAGTGGTCTTCTGCCGTACAATTCTGCCAAAATACATCCAACGGCCCATATATCGACTGCCTTGGTGTAAAGCTGCTTAGACATGATTAATTCGGGTGCCCTGTACCATCTGGTGGCTACATAGTTGGTAATGGGGCTTGATTTTGTTTTGAGGTATTGGGGATTGATACCTCTCGCTAACCCAAAGTCGCATATTTTAACGGTTCCGGAAGTAGTAACAAGAATGTTGCCAGGCTTAAGATCGCGGTGGATCACGTCAGCTGAGTGTATATATTTCAAGGCGCACAAAATTTGGTAAGTGAAGCTTTGAATGTGGAACTCAGAAAACTGGATAGACGAGTAGATCACTCGCGCCAAGTCACAATCTGCTAGTTCTTGCACACAGTAGAGTCCGTCGTAAGGCTTCTCGTAAATTATATCCACATCAATAAGATTGGCAATCTTGCGTTAGTATGTATCAAAACGATTACTTCGGTATTACCTTACATTCTTGTGACCTCTGAAGTGTCGCATAAGCTTGAGTTCTCGTATTGCTCTTTTCAACAATACCTCCTTGTTGAATACATTGCAGATCTTTTTGATTGCAACCTTGAGGGGATCACCGCCCACGCTCAAGGAATCAATGGCTGCGCACACCGTTCCATAGGAGCCCTTCCCAAGCACTGCGCTGATCTCGTACCTCGAGCTGACGCAGAAGTTGGCACCCTGCTCACTAAATACCGTTCTTGTGGCAATAGTTGTCATCTTATGCTCTCTTATCCTAGTGCACATCTTGCTTCTGTACTGCTGCTTTTCGCAGCCTCTGGTGGCGCTTACATAATCGGCGTGGATGGAAATAAAAAATTTTCAGGTCCACGATAAAACCAAGAACCACAAGACGGATTACTAGAGACAAGATGAGTTCATCTAACTGTAGATTCTATGAGAACAAGTACCCGGAGGTGGACGAGGTCGTTATGGTCAACGTCCAAGAAATTGCCGAGATGGGGGCCTACGTCAAGTTGTTGGAGTACGACAACATCGAAGGAATGGTCTTGTTATCGGAGTTATCCAGAAGACGTATTAGATCCATTCAAAAGTTGATCCGTGTTGGTAAGAACGAAGTCGCCGTTGTGTTGAGAGTCGACAAAGAAAAGGGGTACATTGATTTATCAAAGAGAAGAGTCTCTGCCGAAGATATCGTCAAGTGTGACGAAAGATACAACAAGTCCAAAGCTGTTCATTCGATCTTGAGGCATTGTGCTGAGAAATTCACTGTTTCATTGGAAACCTTATATCAAACCATTGGATGGCCATTAAGTAGAAAGTATGGACATGCCTACGATGCATTCAAATTATCCATCACCGACCCCAGTATCTTTGATATCGTTGAGTCACCATCCCAAGATGTGTTGGAAGAATTGAAATTGTACATTTCCAGAAGATTGACACCACAAGCCATCAAGATAAGAGCCGATGTGGAAGTGTCATGTTTCAGCTACGAAGGGATCGATGCCATCAAGGAAGCTTTGAAGTCTGCAGAACTGGTTTCGACCGAACACATGCAAGTCAAAGCCAAGTTGGTTGCTGCTCCGTTGTACGTTATTTCGACTCAAGCGTTAGACAAAAACGAAGGTATCAAGTTGTTGGAGAAATCTATCGAAAATATCAAAGAAACAATCGCTCAAAAGGGTGGTGTGTGCAAAGTTACGATGGCTCCTAAGGCCGTTACTGCCAGTGAGGATGCTGAGTTGCAGGCATTGTTGGAAAGAAAGGCTGCTGAAGAAAAGGATTCTTCAGACGAGGAAGAAGAGGATTAATATATGTATATATAATAAAGCATAGAAAACCGTTAATGGCAAAAACGTAGAGGGCCCACTTGTAGTCAATCACATCTTAACTGATATAAATAAAACTTAGCTCGAAAAGACACCCTAGCACTCAAACAAGCATCATCTCGTAGAGTACAAAACGAAACTTTGATGTCAGTGTTCACGAACTATAGACAAATACACGAATTATAGATCTCTCTCAGCAGGTTAAAATTTCTTATGGTTTATTATAATACAGGTACTTATTCTGTTGACTGTCAATGTGTAGACTATTTTACTCCCTCGACTTTTTGAGTATCAATTGTTTCTTGTTGGCTCTCGCAATGATATACCCGGGCAAAAAGGGTACCAATTCTGGAGGGATTCTGAGTTCCGAGACCGATTCAGGTATCATAAATTGGTCTATGTTGGTCAACTCCAGGTTCCCGCTGAGATCTAGAGTTTTTAGGTTGTTTCCGAGCCTTACATTTCGAATTGTCTTGAGCTCATTGTACGCCAAACTGAGGGTCACCAACGAAAATGGAAACTCCAAGCTTTCAATCACCTTGATAGAATGGTAGCCGAGCTTCAAAACTTTTAAGTTGGGTGGAAAGACTACATCTTTGAGAGTGTTTATGTGTTTTTCATGTTCGTCATAATCGGGGTCCATTTCAATGTCTAGGACCTCTAAACTTGGCGGGAAACTGACGTTTTTCAACGTGGTTATCAAGTTGTCTCCCAAGTACAACTCTTTGAGGCAGCTGGGGAACTGGACCTTGTTAAGGGTTTTGATATTATTGTTGTTGAGATAGAGCACTTCTATCGAGTTCGGGAGCTTCAATGGGTTTATACTATTGACTCCATTATCGCATAGAATTACTTTGGATAGTGTATTAGGTAGTTTGAGGCCCCTTGTGTTGGTCATGGAAGCTTGAAGATTAAGTACTATGAGGGAATCAGGAAACTTGACTCCCGTCATGGACTCATTGGGAATATTTGATATATCCAAATACTGGAGGTTATCGGGAAATTTGACTCCTTTTATGGACTCAATAGGGTTGAAACCAAGGTTCAAAGACTTGAGTCGACGAGGAAAGTTGACTCCTCTCAAGCTTTCAATTCGATTTTGTGACAAGTCCAAGTGTTCAAGTAGTACTGGAAACTCTACTTGATTGAGAAAATAAATCTTGTTGTCTGCCAACTCTAGTCTCTCTAAAGTGGGCGAGAATGTGATGTTGTCGATACTTTGAATGGCTCCCTGGGAGGCCAATAATGTCTTGAGTCGTGGGGGCATCTTGAACCCTGTCAAAGTTTCCAAAGCATAGCCTCCTCCAATATTCAATATCTCCAAACTATCAGGAAACTTGACTCCCGGCAAGAAACGGATACTGCTTTCACCGTAGTCTAAAACTTTGAGGTTGCTCCAGTACTCGATGTCTTTCTGTATCTCTTTACCAAGAGCGGTAAGTTCGCTTCGCTCGGTGATATATACGGTGTCCATGTCGTATTTGTTGATGATAGAGCACTGAACGATCTTGTCACCGACAAATTCATTGAGAGTCGAGAGAAAGTCGTAGTATGCGTTTTTTTCGGTCTCGGAATAGTCGGTCTTCCACTTTCGATCGGGTGCAAAATGTATATGGTAACTTATATTGGAAAAGCTTTGAAACTTCTGGTGGTTTTCCCTGATAAACTTGATGTACTTTGCCAAGTTGGGTTCGAACTCAGTGTTGTACTCAATACATATATTCACATAGTCGAATGGAATTTTTGAAATCACCGAATCTTGAATTATCTTGTCGGTTTCAAAGAGTTCCACGATGGTAACTATTTCGTTGGGATTGCTCCGGAGCTCGCTCAACTGCATTATCATGTGGTAGTACTTGGGTTTGTCGTATAGTATGACCAACCGATTCTTTTTAGGTGCTGGCTTGACATTAGGCTTGTACATGGGGATGGTACGCGATGGCTCTGTAAACTTATACTTGCCATTAAAATGTGGCGAGGCACGCGAAGCTGCTGGAGGTGAAGTGTAAGTTACGGGAGGGGAAGTCGAAGTGACCGGAGGTGTCATTGTAGTGATAGGAGGCGCATTAAACGACTCTCCACTTCTATAAGTCTCGTGCTTTTCGGGCCTATGTTCGGTGTTTGGTGCTGAAATGGGTATAGGAACATCAGTACCGATGTAGCTAGGCACAGAAGATAGCGGCTGGCTAGGTTTATTGTGTTGTGGGATAATATCGGGCTCTTGCTTGGGAATAACCGGTGATGGTTGGACAGATTCTGGCTTGGAAATTTGGTCCGCCACCTTATTTACACCATTAGTTTGGTTCTGTTGTTCATTTTCCTGTATAGGATTATCGCTAGTGGGTTTGAAAGGTTGTGCTTCGACATCAAGCTTTATCTTTTTGGGCGATGGCTCGCTCATCTCTGGCACCAGGTCAGAAATAGGTGGTGGGTTTGGGGTTTGAGCCTCATTTTTTAGTGGCTCGAAAGTGGAATTACTTGCAGTATTGTCTACTTCTAGTACCAGTTCAATTGCCTCGTCCACTTTGCTGGAAACTGTCTCTTCTTGATGCTGTATAGTAGTAGGCATCTCACAATGGGGCTGATTTGGCGGCAAGGCTTCGGCCTGCATGGGATTTTCTGCTAAAGCCGGTACCTTCTCAACTTCATCGCCCAGCACGCCACTTGTCGTCGGTATTTCGGACGTCTGGTCGCTTGCTTCTTGCTGTGTCATCAATGGGCTTGTGGTGTCTTGTTGTTTATCGGAATTTTCATACTCTGCTTAGTCAGCGCTCCACTACAGATGGGGAGATGTATTACGTAATAGATACAATGGCACCACATAGAATGAACAGTTGGTAGTGGCATACTACCGCAATATCTCCATGCTTATTCCATTATGAACCTCATTACGATTACAAGAGATATTATTATGCAAAACACTACGTAGTTCAAAAGAAATTCCATTGCATGATTTACTATATACATATCCTTCCTGAATCTGGTG
Organism: Suhomyces prunicola; assembly: GCA_030568655.1. Taxonomy (NCBI): domain Eukaryota; kingdom Fungi; phylum Ascomycota; class Pichiomycetes; order Serinales; family Debaryomycetaceae; genus Suhomyces; species Suhomyces prunicola. Next base: position 90,041 of record JAJMGJ010000020.1, on the reverse strand, counting down.
AATGGTTCCTGTTGAAATTAAGTTGGTTACCATGTTCGCCAAAATATTCGTAATTGGGTGTTATACCTTTCTTTTGTTCCATAGGAAACAGCTCTTCAAGACTAAGCTTGCAGGTACGCGGACTTGTGTGTAATCGAGCTCAGGCGAATCTCCCTCTTCGCCCAAGAAATCACGAGCAGTGACATATCCCCGGACAAGCAAAAGACACAGCGCACTAACAAGAAATGAAAGTCCCGCAAATAACGAACACCATTTGTACTCTGTAGGATCTGGGATTCCTGGAACGGCAGGTGAACTAGTTAGCTTAGACCCAATAACTGGAGAAAATATACCCGCAACACCCAAGAACACCCAAATCATAGAGAACGACACGTTCATCTTGGCAATGCCAAAGGTTCGAGCAGTGATGGGGGCAAATGAAAAGTACACCGAGCCCATCAACCCACCTTCTATAATTGCAAACGCAATTACAGTCGCAAAATTACGAGCAGGAATCCACATCGCAAGACAAAAGATTCCCGATACAACGTATGCTATACATACAACGGTCATGGAACCGTATCTATCGGCGAGCATACCCACCAGGGGTCTTCCGATACAAGACCCCACTTGAATCATGGCCGCAGATATCGACCCTTGATACTCGGTGTACCCCAATGTGGTGGTGAAATCGGCCAAAGTGTACAACACAATCACGTATCCGAACATACAGGTGACCACGTACACAACCATGATCCAGAACACCGTCATTTTCAACACGGGTATATCGAAGGCAGTGAAGTGGACTACTTTTGCAGTTGGGGGTGTCTTTATGAGAACAATGGCGATCCATGTCAAACCAAACGCGATGATACTCTGGACCCGCAAGGCCCAGAACACCGATTTCGATTCCACCACCTTCTGCATTCCCAAGTTAAATACAATTCCTCCCACACCGGCACCTGCAGTGGCTAAGCTGCTAGCCAACATTCTTCTTTTCTTGAAAAACATGGGCAAGATGGTCAAGGACGGCACGGAGATGAAAGCCAACCCAAAACTCTGCATCAAACCTTGTGTACAGTACAATTGCCATAAGCTCTTTGCCCAACTGGCGAGCATCAATGATGTGAATTGGAGACAGTTTCCCAAGATGATGGTATTCCTCACCCCTATCATACCGTATATGTAGTTGATGATCGGAGATAATGACAACCCAATACCAAATGCCATTCCTCCGATGTAACTGTAGTCGATGCTTGTTGCACCCTCGAACGTATCGTGACCTCTATAGTAAGCAAAGTAAATAGCAAACCCCGAGTTCATTCCCCAAGTGCTAAAGTTGAGCAAGAAGCACGCGAGACAAATGAACCAGGCATATCCACGGTCGTAATGCCTGTCTTCTTCTTCTTCCACCACGAGTAATTTTTCATGGTCCTTCAACCCCACAGTTTGACTGGTTACTGTGTGGTTTGAATTGTCCGACTCTAATGGTGAGCCTTGTACCTCAGCATCCTTCGGAGTCATCGCCGCCATTTTAAAGTTCAGACCAATGTCCGACCATACCCTGCGGAAAATTATACTTTTATATAGTTGAACTCGTCGGGTATGTGTCGATCCGAGGGAACATGCATTTACCCGATACGCGGCTTGGACACTAACCTTAGATATTCGTATGCGTAAGAAATAACGGGCAAGACCGACACGGCCGCGCAACTTGGAATCCCACCCAATGTGGATGTGTCATCGCCTTCTTATAATCTCTAAAGAGCAGTAACATCCTAGCACTCGAACGGATTGGCTCTAACGGGTTGGCTCTAAAGGACTAGCGGACGGTACCATCGATAGCCGTGCGCGCGACGGAAAAGTTTGGGCTCAACCCCACTTCGTCATCCGCGTACAATCCCAGACATTCATTACAGATGGACTTGATGAGTCAAAGGGTATGTCTGATAATGGTGGATGGACACTTGGGCCTGTCAATCTAGGATAGACTCGACTCGCTCGGTCCCGAGCGCAATTGCTCTGATACACGGTCCGATCCCGACCACTCTTCCGATGGCAAAAAAATTCGGGATCCGATATTTTTTCGGCGATGAGATGACACCAAACTACTGTAGAGAAAGGGTTTGGATGATTTCCTGAGGTAGCTCTACAAGATGAATATCTAATGATGGAACTCGACTTCTTCCACGCCCAAAAAATTTAAGTAGATCTTTTGCCGTGTAAATATATATGCGCTTGCAAGCACTAAATTCGGTGATTAACTATTTGGGAATACAAGGCAGCCGCACCAGACTGGGTACTCTTCGCGGCGGACGACGCGGCGGACGGATTGAATTGATGCAAACTAGGAATTACAAGAGTGATGTATGGTATTGTAGTTATGCCTCCTCAAAGATTTGATAATCGCGTCTTACGGATACAGCTTGAACAATAAGCCGAGGGATAGTAAGAAATTGTTGTGTTGACGTGAGAACCCACAACAACATAGCCACTGGTCGCACTTTATTAGAAGACGCTACACTAAATTGTTGCTTAACTATAACAAGTAGTTGGATTGCTTCCACTTCAGTCGCTGTAAACTTCCTCAGATATAGCAACATGGGCATGTGGTCTAGTGGTATGATTCTCGCTTAGGGTGCGGGAGGTCCTGGGTTCAATTCCCAGCTTGCCCCATCTTGCTTTTTTTTCGATCTTAATTTTCAACTACATAATTTTTTAACTGCGATTGACTTCAATCAACTTTTTCTTTATTAATAGTAATGACGGGGATATTGAAGGGGTTTCGGACAATACTTCGAGGGTTTAGCACCACTAAAGCTGCCCTGTCCAAACTCAATGATGTTGCGATCAACCGTACAAGAAACATCGGAATCATAGCCCATATCGATGCAGGCAAGACCACCACCACCGAGAGGATGCTCTACTACAGTGGAGAGATCAATCGCATGGGGAATGTAGACGAGGGAGATACAGTGACGGATTACTTGGAATCAGAAAGGCAGAGAGGTATAACTATCCAGCTGGCGGCCATCACCATACCGTGGAACTCGCACAAGATCAATATCATCGATACGCCAGGCCATGCCGATTTTACATTTGAGGTAACACGGTCGTTAAGAGTGTTGGACGGTGCCGTGACCATTTTGGATGCTGTGGCAGGTGTGGAGGCCCAGACCGAGAAGGTATGGAAACAGGCCCAAGGCTTGGGGATCCCCAAGATCACCTATGTTAATAAGATGGACCGTCCTGGTGCCGGGTTTAGTCGTACTGTCAAGGAAATTATCCAAAAGCTTCAGACTAGAGTAGTGTTGTGTACCATTCCGTATTTCGAGATGTCCAAAGATAATGACCCGGTCTTCAAAGGTGTGGTGGATGTGTTGAACAAAAAGATTTTGAAGTGGGATCCTGAACACGACGAGTCTGGCAGACAAATCAGCGTTTCTGATATTGGAGAAGGCGAAATTTACGAGCTGGTGTGCAAATCGAGAGAGTCGATGATCGAAACGTTGGGTGAGTTTGACGAAGCTATCATCGATGCGTTCTTGGAACACGACGAAGATTATATGAAGATTCCTGTAAATATACTTAATGAGTCTATTCGAAAAGCCACCATATCTAACCAGATTACGCCTGTTTTCTGTGGGTCCTCGTTCAAGAATATCGGGGTCCAGCCACTTATGGATGCCGTAGTCAACTTTCTTCCCTCGCCGTTGGAAATCAAGATGCCAGATGTGACCAGCTCGACTTCTAAGTTGAGGATGAAGAACAAAGGCAAACAAAGCGTCACTAAGGAAGTGGAGGTGCCTCGTACACTTGATGCGAACAAAGGACTTATAATTAACAACAAACCCAACCTTACAGTGGCTCTTGCCTTCAAGGTAATGACCCACGCTACCAAAGGGGTGATGACTTTCTTCAGAGTGTACAGTGGCCGGCTCCATTCCAACACCACTGCTCTCAATACGCGGACAGGCAAAAAGCTCTTGATCAAAAAGCTCCTTTTGATGCACGGAGACGAGCCTGAAGAAGTCAAGTACATTGGCTCAGGCAATATCGGAGTGATCACCGGCTACGAAGACGACATCAAGACAGGTGACACACTTGTGTCACATGGACCCGTCAATTCCAAGAGCTTCGCTGATACAGAGTCCAATCTCCACCTTCTTCCTATCGACATTCCTCCTCCGCTCTTTAACTCGGGTATCGAGCCATTGACGGCTGGTGACGAAATGTACATGAACGAGTGCATTAGGGTCTTGATCAGAGAAGATCCTTCGCTCAAAGTCACCGTCGATGAAGACATGGGTCAGACAGTGTTGAGTGGAATGGGTGAGTTGCATTTGGATATAGTCAAGGAGAGATTGGTCAGAGATATGAAGGCCAACGTCAGGCTCAGAGACGTCGTGGTTTCGTACAAGGAATCGCTTGTCAAGAGCCCGAAAAAGCCCGTGGTGGCTACTGAAATGGAGTCTGTATCGATAGAAATCGAAATGGACTCGTTTGAGGGTAATGTTAGCGAGACTTCATTTGCCGAAGAGGAAGGAAGCATTGTGTTTGAGCTGGACAACAATGTCATTATCTTTGAGCCCCTGGCTACTCCAGCATACATGCACGATGCCGTTGAAGAAAGACGGTGGAAATGCCCTCAAAACTTAGCCGAACTTCAGCACAACTTGGTTCAAGGATGCCTTACAGCCTTGCAAATTGGAGGCCCAACCTTTGGCTTATCATTGCATTCTACCGTCATTCGGATCAAGAAGTGGGATTTTCCTATACTCGAGACAAACTATCCTGTCGTCAACTTGTTGAACGTAGCTCGGAAAGGTGTGTTGGATTACATTGAACTCAACAAAGCGTCATTTGGAGTTCTTGAGCCGTTCATGGAGACAAAAGTATATGTAAGTTCAGATACCTTGGGTGAAGTATCACACGACTTGACCCACAGGTGTCAAGCTATCATCACCTCAATTGAAGATGAATCAACCCAAAATCTCGATACCTTGGCATGGGCCAACGACGAATCGGAAAAGGTCTTTTTACCTCCTGATTATACCCTCAAATCGGGAAACTTTGGTATGGATCTCTCCAATAAGAAAATAATCGTGGCTGACACTCCATTGCGTGAAATGATAGGCTATTTGTCTCGCTTAAGATCAATTACCCAGGGCCGTGCCACCTTCGATATGAATTATCTCGGTATGAGAAGAACTCCCACCGCACGTTTGGATTCTATATCGAGCGAACTCAACATCATGTAAATAAAATCCAATGAAGAAAGAATACCAGTACATAAATAGACATCAATAGAGTAACATAGAGAAAATAGAGAAACTGGATTAATTGATTAGCTTCAAAATTACCTTTAATGTGTGGCTACTAATGTATTTCTATATTTATATTTGTTTATAGTGTACTTCTTTTTGATATTTTTTTATTGAGTAGTTGACGTATTTAATCAGCAATCATACACTTGTTGTGAAAAATATGAATTTTTTTTCAAAAATGCCGATTTTGCAAAAACCAATGAAGTCACTTGGCCAATGACCCCCTAGTATACCAGTAACAGTCTGTGTACCTATATTTAGTGACTTCTATAGTGATATCCATAATGATACATAGTGTATATCTAAAAGTCTTCATCAGTGTTGCAGCCAGTATCACGTGCGCTAATGGTGATGAAAAACAAACGAAGTCAACTCTAAGGAGTCCAAAGAGGTAACCATACCATGAACAGTGCAGGCGGAGACTCACGAAGCCCGCTAGCTCTCGATCGAGAGCGTGTAACGTGTTTGTTGCTCATCAATACCCAGCTTATGAAGAAAAGTATCAATTTATACCACAGTGTTATAAGCAACCCTCGAGCTTTGCAAGAGTTGCCGCCCCAGGCCAAGCAGCAAGTATTGGAGTCGTACCAGAACTGTACCAGAAGAATACACTGCAACCTCACGGTATTGAGCCATATTCACGAAAAGTATCACACAGATGCTGCTACACAAGCAGCTTCCCAAAACAAAAGTACGTTTCCGGTTATGATGACAGCTTCCCTGGATATGCCCGAGCTTAACCAATTGTATACTAAACTACAGGAATTGTATCCTGAGGCCTATCAGTATTTGAAGGTCAAGATTGAACAGATGAGAAAACAGCAGCAACAACAACAGCAACAGCAGGGCACAGCACATAACTCTCCCAGTCTTCAGAAACCGCCAGTTCAGTCGATCCCACCCACTCAAAACCAGAGAATGAACTCCATCACCAACAAGGAACCTGGCCAATTTGAATTTTCAGCCTCTCAGAACCAGAATCCTCAGAACTTCTACAATATGAACCAGCAGAAACAGCAACTTCTTCAGCAACAACAGCAGCGACTGCTCCAGCAACAACAACAGAACCAGAACCAAATACACAATCAAAACCAAAATCAGAATACCCAAAATCAAAACCTAAATCAAATCCAAAACCAGAACCAACTCCCAATTTCCCAAGCTGGCCTGGCTATTTCACCTCAGCAGATCTTGCAGCAGATGAACGGCGATAATCCCAGCTCATACATGGCCAATGATGCTTCTTCAGGTGATATGATGGACTTTTTCAACACCTAACTGTAACACTACTTTCTACTTGTAAAACTTGTTATATAAACCTAATCCCATTAATAATACATATAAGAAAACTCTATAGCTCAACCCATCATGTCTTGGAACTCCAGGTTGATTATATCACTGTAGGCACCGCCCAACCCCGAGCCTAGACCCACTGAGGAAAATGCATTGGGCTCATCGGACCCAACGGGTTGCGTGGGTAAATTGGCAAAATTAATGCCTAACAAGTCTGTTTCGGATCCTTGGGTCTTTTTGAAATACTCCCGTTCGTTTGGGAGTGGTGGCTGATTGGGGTTACCTCCTGATACGTTTAGCCAAACGGCGTCGTTGGTGATTTCGTTCCAAAGCTTTTGCTCTTCGTCCAAATAAGTCAACCCTTCAATACCTGCCAAGTCCGAGTTGGTATAAACATCGCCATTATTTTCGCTGCGGCCAGACACACCTGGTACTGGATTGAATGGTTCCAGATGCATCACACCTTCTGAATTATAATTCATAGGAAATGATGTATTCATATTACAGTTCAACTCATTGTCCAACAGACTAAGATGCTTGTTCTTGTTGAAAGACATCTGGTTGATTTCATTGATATGGTCGTTGAATTGGTCCTTCAAAAAGGTTTCCTTGCCGGTCATTTCAGTATCCTTGACGTCGTCGTCGTGCTTTACTAGCAACTCGTTCATGACTCCGTTGAAATCCAACACTTTGATCAACTTCAATAGTTGGGCTCGGCGTAATGCGGCCGGATAATTGCCGAGTCTTTTCATCTTGTTAAAGATGGTAAGTGCATGGTCCAAGTGGTCTTTGGTGGCATCATGAACTCCAAAGGATGCATTAAACAAGATAAGGGTGGATGCTGAGGTGAACAAATATTCACGGTCCATCCAGCCAAACAATGCCACCATATTTTCAGGCATCAATGCCCAGATGGACTTGATGGTGTTGGTGGATGCTTGGAAGGAAGCGTTCAACAATGTGAGCACGTTCTTGGAGTACTGGGTAAGATCGACGTATTTGGACGCCGAATTAAGGGCCTGGAGCTCTTTCAACTTCTTGGTAGCAAAGTGAAAAAGCAATGGCCTGACAGCTAAGTTCATGCCCTGGAAATATTCGGTCATCAAGTTGACAATGAGTCGAGAAACACGGAAGTTTTCAGACGAAAAATCGATCCGCAAAAACTCAGGCAACGAGTTCTTCCAGTTGACCAATTTGTGGACTAGATCAGACACCACAGGAAGAATGTTGAAGGTGGGTTGCTTGGTATACAACGAGCTTAATATAATGGCATTGATCTGGGTGATGGTCACACAGTTGTTGATATACTCGGCCGAAGGAAAGATGTAGTAGCTTCTTACATCGTATTCGTCGCGAGGAAAATCACCAAGTTCGACCTGGAAATCAATTGGAAGCTCCGTCGACACGCTATCGTCAGCAAAACTAAGCGGAAGACCGGCTTTGGATGACAACATTCGTTCGTACATGTAGACAGTCCACCATATTCTGCGTCTGTGCTCAAGCTCGAACCGGTTTAAGTTCTCCTTGTCTGCATCAACATGCCATCCTAGTATAAGTGTGGATCTCAAAGCCAATCCAAAGTAGAAATACGACGCTATAGTACAATCGGCAACTTGCAAGTAGAACGCATACAAGAGAGTGACTTCGATCCCTCCATCCTTCGATATATTATCTATAGCACCTGATGCAAACAACCCAGTAAAAAGCTCCGAACTCTGATAAAAAAACCCGGCTCCGGGCAATGTTTCACCTGCCTTTTTATGTTTGCGGTCAGCCTTTTTGGTCTTACTGGCAAACTCTCCCAGAGTAGTCCGTTGCTTCATATGAATATCGGATTCTGTGCCCAAGTACATCTCTCCAATGGCAAAAATAAGGAGGATCTTGCAGAACCAGATGGTTTCTAAGATAGTGTCGTCGTCTGCATCTTTCTTGATTGCATTTTCGTCTCTTGCCGGGCCAGGGCTCGTTGTATTGTGGTTATTTCTTCTGAATATCTTTTTGTTTTCAGCGGCATTTCCCGAGTAAAGGTTCATGAGAAATCGTTTCACAAGTCCCTCGTTGAAAAAGTAGAAACATCCGTCGTTATAATTGACAAATGTATCTACAAGTAACATGGCATAGGAGTATGATGGAAGGGTGAAGTTGATGGAAAGACCTGGTCTGGTGTTGGTCTTGGCGAGAGTGATCTTGTAAGCATTGCCCTCTTTTTCCAAGATCTCCGTTTCACGTTTTCGGCTCGGCGTGGATTCGTGGGGCACATCGCTTTTGGGAGTGCTGACGCCTGGAGTGGACGAGGCAGAGAGCGAGGTACTAGAACCGAGAAGTGGCGAAGAGGAGAACGAGGGGACCATATTCTGGATTTCAAGTCCAAAGAGTGTCATTGATGATGAGCCCACATACACCTTTTCGCCCGTACGGGATTGTACCAAACGACCGTGTTTGTCTAGAGAAGGCTGGATTATCTCGGGGTTTTGAGGATCGGGGTGTTGTGGTTCGCTTGGAAGCGCATTGTATCGGATATTATTGGCAAAAGTGTTGCTGGCAAGGGGTTCAGGCACAGCTGATGGGGGTATTCCAAGTGAAGAATGAGCCCTCAGCTTCTCTTCTTTGATCTGGTTTCGCAAAACTGCATTATCTTTCTTGAGCCTGGCTATGTCGTCGTGAAGCTTCGACAAGTACTTCATCGAAACTACAATCTTTTTGTCTGCTTCTACGTATTCACACTTGGTTTTGGCTAGCTGACATTTCTTGCATGGGTCTCCGCCAGGACATCGAATATGCCTGGCGCGGCATCGGATACACGCCAAACTGGTTCTTTTGTGCTTTGAGTTGGCATTATTAGCCAGACTGGCGCCTTGACCTTTTGGCGGCGTCATCTCTTGCTTGGATCCCCCGTTTCCTTCGGTCACCATAACATCATCGTCATCATCTGGGCTGCTGGTTTGCTTCAAGATCTTGTGGGATATGTGTGTTTCTAGCGACTCGCTGACTTCTTCGTTTTTGATACTTTTGGCAGCATCTAGGCCCTTGCCTCTCATGCTGGTGAACAGTGTTGAGCTATGTTGTTGGTCAGAGCTCTTTAATTGTTGTTCAGTTGGGTGTACTGCAGATAGGCGACAATTCTACTAGACGTTTCCGTGTCTGTGCCTAAAGTCGATACCTGGGTAGGTCTGTGGGTGGTCCGGTGTGTCCGAGTATGTTAATGTGGGGGCAGCGCAGAATAGTTGATGTCAAAGTTTATAGTTTGAAGCGATGCTCAAAATTTTATATATTAGTTTTTCGAGTCATTTTGGGCGCTTGGCACCGACATACGGCATAATGAAGCATAAAGCCAGGAGGGTAATATATAAACATTTGGCTAATGCAGCAGCACCGAAAGGTAGCACGGACCAAAATTACTTGGCTACACTCGGCCAATTGGTTTTTGGTTGACATTTGCTTGGTACTGGCCCTACTAAGCTCCCCTCTTTTTGCACCCATATCGAAACAGCCCCTCAAGTCCTGCTTCGACCGAACAGCCCCAAATAGCAGCCCCTACGACGGTATACTACTTTGCTTGATATATCTCGTCGGCAACTTCAACTTCCTTCCCTCTTGTACTTTATGTCAAACACTGGATACAATGCCTGCCTGGCATATTATCCTGCATACTCCGCATATATATGATCTCATAGACCTAATTACACCAACCAATGGCTACTACGGGTATAGGAAGGTTACCGTCGGAAATCCTTGAGGTTATCTTTGAGATCTTGCTGCCCAATACAGTCTACGAAAAGTTTATCAAACCATTTAGCTGGAGCCAATGGAACCATATCCAAGAGGTGGCATACACGCTGGTGTTCTCTCACACATTAGTCATACAGAGCCATAATCCAACAAGAGCCTACAACCCTTCACGAATATTCTATGCCAAACCTGAAGCAGTACTTACGCTCAGAGGATTCGACCATGCTTATTTCATACTACGAAAGTTGATTAACTTCAATCTCGAGACCAGAAGAGGGGCGTTTCCGCTGGAAATTGGCATGTTACTACACTTTACTGAAGGGAACAGCCAATTGATAGACGAACTAGACTGCTTTACTAAACTTGTGGAAGTTCTATCGTTCGATAACTACTACAGGCAGTCGTTGCCCAAGATAAGTATCCAGATCTTGTACGAAATTGCTTTAACTCCCGAGCTCGCTGCTAGATGTACCAAGCTCATGCATATGATAGAAATGCTAGGCAAAAAAACCCGAAAACTTCTAGTTCTTAACCGGTTCCAGAACAAGAGTCAGGCCAACCGCATGCGACTAGTGCCCCCCTCGATTATTCGGAACCTCCACGAATTATACTTGTGGAACAATTCCATCAATGACTTTGCATTCAAACACTACTTGTCAAGTACACCCATCAATCTTCGTGTATTAGATGTCAGTGCCAACTTGATCACGTCTCTAGAGGATATAAAACTACCTGTCTCGTTGGAATATCTTCTTCTCGGGGCCAACAGCTTGACTACTTTGAAGGGCCCCGACATCAAGAGCTTGACAAGACTACGCGTATTGGATGCGTCGGTGAATGCCATTTCAGACCTCGACGGTGTGGAGCTTCCAAACTCCTTGAAGGTGTTTAAATGCTCGTACAATTTCATCCAACAGATGGAACCTGAATTTTTGCTCCATGGCATCGAGGTGGTGGCTTTACTGGAAAATTCCATTGCTAGGTTTAGCGAAGACTTCGTTTTACCTTCTACCACTGTGGAATTGCATTTGAATGCAAACGGCTTTAAGTCATTGCCTCCTAACTTCTTTATGGATTGTCACAACTTGAAAATTTTGGACTTGTCTGATAACAATATCGATGATCTTGATGAGTTGGGAAAACTCCCTTCAAGTATACGAGAATTGACTCTTGACAATAACGAAATCGACTATAGTAACTACTGCAACATCTTAACCGACAACCTCGAGAAACTATCCATGAATGCAACTGGCTTGGTAGAACTCTCCAACATTCGGTTTGGTGCAAAATTGGAGATATTGAACTTGTCTAGAAATGAAATCAGTATTTTTAGAGACTTGGTGTTTGGAAGTGAACAAATAAACCCTGGAGAGTTCCATCGTTTTAGGAGGTTGGATGTTTCCCACAATAAATTAACTTCCTTCAATCTTCCTGGTGACAATGTCAAGTTCCCACCTAGCCTCGAATACATTGATTTGAGCCATAACTTGTTCCACAGAATTGACAGTATTTGTTTACCTGCTAACCTAACCACCTTAATACTAAAGGGAGTTCCGTTGAATGAACTATCCGACGGCTTGTTATCAAAATTGCCCCGCTCGCTCAAGGAATTAAGACTAGATCAGATATGCTGGCATGAAGACAGATCTGCCAAATCGAGCGTGAATTCTCATGTCGACTTCTCCGTATTCTCGAATCTTCGAACTTTAACTTTGGACCACAACAAGATACACCTGACCGAAGCCTTCACCTATCCTCCGGGTCTTACTCATTTATCATTAAAACATAACCTTATTAGTAAACTTGATTTTGAAAATATTCCCACGAATATTGAATATTTGCAATTAAACGAAAACCCCATAAAACTAAAAGATATCAGTTGCTGCCGTATTTTGTACACTTTGGATGGTGGTAATAGTAAGGTTGAAATAGCCGACATTCCATATTTTCCCCATATCAAGTATTTTGGGTTGTGTGGGGATCTGACAGAGTTGATGAAACTGGGACTATTCTATGGTAAAATGGGGTGAAATACAAGATATTTGTTTTGAAATGAAAACATATATTGGGAAAGACCAAATGGAACCAAAAATATAGCAAAATCGTAACGACAGAAGAATCATAATAACAAAAAGAAATCATCCAGAAAAGACAGTGAAAAGAGGAATATGTAAAAGGGAAATAAAGGAAAATAGATATACTTCTGGTAAAAAATTCTTATGTATCGTAAATATTTGAAAACAAGGAAAAGATATAAACTGACAGTGATAGACATTCACGTCATTTTTACTAACTTCTCATGTTTATGATTCTAGCACATTGGCCTTATTTTGCCCAACAAAGTTTCCTGCTGGGTCATAAGAACAGATCACATATTTGCCCCAGTTTTCAGCAGAACAATCCTTGTAGGCACATCCCAATTTGGTGGTGGATTTCCAAACAACTTGGGTGAAGTGGTCCAAGGTACTGGCGGAAGAGTAATCGTAGGAATTACCTTCATCGTACCAAGCATCAACAGCAGCTGGACCAGTGGAGTAACCGACAGCCAAGTTTTCACCGTATTTACCACCAGAGTGGGTCAAACTTCCGGAACAATCGTAGTTGTCGGCGTAGTCCTGGGCATATTTGTAAAGATCGGCATCCCAAGATAAATCTGAGGCAGAGTGGAGAGCTCTCTTGGCGTTGTGCTCATCTAAGATAGCCTTAGCAAAGTCCTTGTCGACACCAGTAGACTCGTCGATACCCGCGTAGATACCGGAGTCATCCGACGAAGAGGTAGGGGAGCTTGTAGCAGTTGAGGAAGTAGCGGACTTGGTAACTAAAGTGGTTGGAGTGAAGGTTGGTTGGGAGGTGGATGTAGAATCAGCATCTGGTTGCTGCAACTTTCCTTGGTTAACATTTTCGTAAACAGTAGAAACAGACTCGCTATAAGATTCAACCAGTGAAGCAGAAGTGGAAGTAGGAGCTGGAGCTGGTGCTGGAGTAGGTGCACCATCGATTATGGTGGTGATGTGAGTTTGAGTGACGTAGACGGTCTTGGCTGAAACAGCGGACAAGATAGATAAGGCGGTGGCCAAGGTTAAGAACTTCATAGTAAAGGATTGAATAACAACAACAAAGGGTCGAGAATGGAAGCTGGTTAAGTTTTAAAGGAAAGACTGGTGTTGATTTAACACGGGGGAGCTATAACTAGAATCCGACTAAAGGAAAGACTATTTGTGGTGTTGGTAGAAGACTTTGAAGGTAGTAAGCAAAGGGAGAATTAAGAAATTGCGGTGGAGATATCTCAATATATATCGCAAATTAGGCGCCCGGTAAAACTCAAATAGTTTCTTCAAACATTACATAACCCCTTCAAAGCCCTGAGGGTTCAAACCACACGTTATTCGCAATATTTTAAAACAATAGGAGTCGTGGGAACGTGTTTGTTTACCTGTTGTCCAGGAGGGCTTAGTGGAATTCGGGGCGCGTCTGCGCGAAAATTCACAAACGTATGGTTATGGCCAAGGGAAACTAACGGAAAAGAAGCTCTGGCCGGTGAGGTGCCAATGTGCGAGAGTTCTAGTCCAAGCAAGAAGCCTTGGCAGATGCATGCTATGTATACGTAAGGTAGAACGTAAAGAATTTAGCCTGATAGGGTAAACTGGGCCAAATACCTCGAGCGATTTCACGATGCGGGTTGAAACTATCAAGCGGCTATTTTACTTTTGTCCCCACAGCGAAAGAGGCCCCTTTAGTCTGAGGTTGGAATGTCAAAATAGCCTACGTATGTAATTAAGCGGAAGAGGTTCTTACATTGTCGAATGTGTCAGACGAAGATTCAAGGCATCTGTAGGAGATCGATTTCTCATCACATCGGAATAACAGAATGTTCTAGCTTTCGGAATACCAGAATGTGGTGGCTATGTAGGAGGTCTTCTTCCCCTTCGCAAAGACTGCACCTTATGTCCAGACACAAAAAACTCTGACTGGCCCTTTAGCGAGTGGCTCTTGGCCATCCCCCCCCTAAGAGAAGGGTTAGCCAAACTCTAACGGGGCATTGGCTTTTTTGCCTAGGAGGCGGTATAACAGCGCTATACTACATGTCAACGCCTACTCTACCGGTTCTTTTGCAACATCAACTACTATGCGATGTGCGCATTTTGCTACAGTTGCAAAACGTCTCCCCACATTCACCGCGAAAAATGCCTTCCCTGCGGTACCCTTTTCGCGTTGCTGCGGTTATTGCTTAGCGACGGAATGTCGTTTGTAGCCACCCCTTCATCAAAGTGGTCTACAATGTGGTTTCGAATAAGTTCTCGAATAAGCTCTCGAATATGTTGATCAGTAGAGACGTTGAGTTGTCCTTTAGTTCTTTAGGAAGAATTCGAGCTCTCATAACACTTTATCGACTAAGCCTCGTCGACGCAAAGCGAGCTTTCACTGCTGAATTAAGCCATTCTAGAGTTTCGCACAACAGCCCGGAAACGCTCGATTTGGACAATTTTGATACATATGATCGTTTAGCTAGTATACAAACCTTCAGGTACATTGATTGTTTATAGTGACACTTCGGATCTGTCAGAACAATCGCTTAGAATTCTAGAATACTTTATGTTGCTATATAGTCTTATAGAACAGAGTCTAGTAGTCGCCAAGGTCGGGGTAGTAAATTTCATAACTATCACTCTCCAACTCTTGCGGGTCTTCGACATACAATGCCCAGCTTCGCAAAAATTCACTCCCACTATTTCTCATCAACTCTAAATCTCCAATGACACAAAGATGCCTCTTGGCTCTAGTCATGGCAACATTCAATCTGCGCTCGTCCTTCAAGAACCCAACCTCTCGATCTTCGTTGCTTCTCACGAGTGATATGATTATGGCTTCCTTCTCTCGTCCTTGGAAACCATCCACCGTGGAGATTTCCACTCCCTTCAATTCTTCCTCCTCTTGAATACTTTTTTTCAATAGTGTAACTTGTGCACTGTAAGGCGATATTATTCCGATATTTTTTGTCTCTACGCCGCAGCCAACTAATTTCAGGAGATGCTTGACCGCTAGGACCGCCTCCATTTCATTAAACTTCGAGCCCACCTCCAACATCTTTATCAGTTCCCTATCATCGTCATTACTGCTTCTCTCGGGGAAATCCCCACCTTGAGTATCGTACCACATACACACACTTTCGGTCTCCTCATTGGTCTCTACTCCCGGAAGTTCGTTCAATCGGATATGTTTTACTGATTCATGAGCCTTCAACTTACCGTCGTACAATTGTTGCGAGGGAAACCTCATTATGGCTTCATTCATTCTGTATTGGGTATCCAAAAGTTTCTTGAACTTTTCACCTTTATGGTACTTCACTAACCTGTCAAATAGCGTTACTTCCAAGTCGATTCCTTGGCTGCCTCTCTGGACGTCGTCTTTGGACTTGACTGTAGGCGGTAATTGCTTGTCATCACCAGCAATCACCAATCTTTTAAATCCCAAATGATTCACTAAAGGTATCCAGCACTGCGGCTCCATGGACTGTGACACTTCATCTATGATTATTGTGTCAAACAACGGGTTCTCTGAATTGAATCCAAGCGACTCGTCCCTGTACATGGATGTCAATTCATACGACCCGGCTCCATGTAGTGTCGATAGCACTACTTGGGAATTGACCACCAAGTCTTGGACGATTTTCTTTTCTCTCTCCCTCAACTCTCTCTTCAATTGTTTGAGCTCGCTCCAGAGAACCCGGCGCTCACTGTATCGTTTACACTTCTTGATCTTGGATAAGGTCTCTCCTATATCCTTTTCTATATCTCTCAAGATCGATTTGGCGTCGCCAGAATCGCCTCCGAAACTAGTCTTGGATAAAATATCCAAAGAATGCTGAAGGTTGTTACTCAACAACCTTGCCGGATGACCTATTCTGATCAACTTTTCGGGAGAGGAGTTCTTTTTCTGGTTCCTTTTCTTCTTTTTACCATCATCATTCACTTCGCCGTTGAATATTGGCGACAATCGTTCTAGTATTGTATCTACAGATATATTTGATGGTCCGCACACTAGTACTCTTTCGTCATGTTTGAATGTAAGTTGCTTGATGAGCTCAATTAGAGTGTAAGTTTTTCCTGTGCCTGGTGGACCATGTATGATTGAGATTGGAGATTGGTAAATGGCGAAGTTGATGGCGTTTTTCTGCGAATCATTCAAGCTATCATTGAAAAATTCCTTGACCTTCTTGGAGGAAGCTTTCGTGGAGTAATCTGCTTGTCCCAATAGTATTTTGATCAAGTCACCATGCTTATTGTCAGACTCAGCCAATTTGTTCATCGTTGAGATCATTCTCTTGTAGGTAATGCTGTTGGCCAACTTGACTATCCACATTCTCACGGCATCGTTGGCAGTATTGTTGTATAAGCCTAGCACCTTGTCATCAGTCGAGTCCTCTTCAATGGACACTGTTATTGTTGTGGCCGATGTTCTGATAACCACACAGTCAATGGATTCGTCCAGCTTTTCGGATTTTTTGCCTTTAGACTTGCTAGGATCCGAGTTGCTCATAGTATCCATCTTAACAATGTCACCTACTCTCAAAGAACCTATTTGAAGCACATCCTCATTGTTCTTCAAAGCCGGGTCTGGTACCAATTCAAGCAATGTTTTGCCTCCCAAACCAGTTTTGACATTGCCCACAATCAAGTTGATCACTGCCAATCCAAGCTGAGCCAACTTTTTAGGAGGATACGAGTCGAGGTAAGTGTTGGTGAGGGCAATATCCGACTTCTGCTCCAATTCAATGGCAGTCTTGAATCGATCCACAAAGTATGCGGTGTCCACCATCTAGACCAGTGTTAGTATTCTGTTTGATTGTCGGTACCCGTTTTTCAAGAGCAGATGTGGGTTGAAATCTGGCCTATGCATCTTGGTACGCTGTCTCTGATCGACGTAGTTTGATGTTTGATCTCACTGATAAACTGGTGCCTATAATGACCCACTCTAATGAAAGATCAGTTACATACATTAGCATTGACTTGTCTTTTTAAGTCTCACTCTTGACTTCTCGCACTTGGTCTCTTGGATTGATGATGACTTGAGTGATCCGTTGGTCGTGTGATATACTTACCACATATGAACTACTTTTATCACTGACTACAAGCTGTTCTTCATTGGTATGGATTAAAATCTAAAAACATAATCAAGATCTCTTGGGCAAATCATTGATATCTCTACCCGTTTGTTCCTTGACAAACTTTCCGGCTTCCCTCGAGACGTAGTCGTAAACCAAGTTTTTCTGCTTGAAGTAGCCCGACATTCTCAACAACGAGACTGCCGAATCGTAACATCTCTCACCAAAAGCGAGATAGTTGCCAAACCATCTGCGGATATCAACCGACGAGAAGTTGGAGGTGTCAAATACCAAGCCGGTGTTGCGGTGGATACCAGCCAAAACAACCGATATCAACACTAAGTCAAAAGAATAGTGCGCCAACTTGCCAAGCTACAATGTTAGTATTGCTTCTGCGTACGACTTTGAGCTAACTTACTCCCATAGCTGCTGTGTATGATGAATAAGGTCTTTTATTAACGGACGCGGCTTTCTCAATTTAGATTTACTCCCGGCTGCGAATTCATCACAGATCTGCTAAATACATGCACAAGTAGAGCAGAACGAGAGCCTTGCAAGAATAGGGTGACTAGATTGGGTATTGGGTCCTCCTCCGAATAGCGTGTACCTTGTAATGCTGGTTAATATAATCTATGATCACTATCCCCTTTAAGGGATGATCAAACAAACACTGGCGACTGCGTGTCTATAATGGGACAAATGTTCGCAATACTTGACAACTACTGGCTGGGCAAGATACATTCTATTATGTCTACTATACACTTCCATGAACCCTTTTTATGTACTGGGGCATGTCGTCACTGGTCCACTCCCTAATTCTCTTACTTTTGCTTTCACTTATTCCAAACCTCAACGCGATTTGTTGCAAGTTCAACGTTAATTGCTCGTCCAAGAGATTGTTGTCCAACTTTTGCAACATTTGTTCCAAACTAGTCAAAATTCCAAACCTGGTTATTAAAACATCCGATCCTTGGTCGATCTTCTGCACCACGTAGATGAACTTGAATATTAACGATTTGATTTTCATGGTGATGAACGGCGAGTTGTAAAGATTCAACACCCACTCAAACACACCTTTGAACTTGAGCACATTGATGTCTCCGGTGTTGGATACACCATCGACAAGCTGTTCAAGCAACCAAACCAATTGTCTGTAATAGGATTCATCGTTCTCCAACTCACTATCATTGCTAGTTTGGGCGTGGATAATAGCCTTATAGAGCGGGATATCTTGGGTGATGGTGGGGCTCGAAAGAACGTATCTAAATGCTTTTTCGTACAAAAAGTGTCCTGGGTTTGATAAGATGGGAATGAGCGATGAATAGAGCTTCCAGACCATGCTTGGAACAGCGGTCTTTGGGTCGTTTTCTACACGAAGCTTTCTCAACGTAAACAAGATATTGGAGACGAAGACTTTGAAGATATTGGCATCCTTGAAGTTCTCGGTCTTTTCAAGGCTTTTGAGCACACCTTGGAGAATGGCTGCAGCAATACTCTTGGTGCTTTGCAATGGAGAAGCAAGTGCCACCACCACAGCCTGCAATACATTGGACTCAATGAGAGTACGTATGTTGAATGCGTAGACCACATTGTCGTCAGACTTTTCGGTGCTGACAAACTCTTCGTTGTGGATAATCAACATCAACAAGAATTCGAGGTCGTAGATGGTGTTGTGGTACGTTTGGTCAATGAGAGTTTCGTTATCGTCGTAGTATTGTTCGAGCTGTTTCAATTTGGTGTCCAAGTCGGCGTTTTTTATCTCGGGCACTGGTAATACTGGAGACGACCCACTCTTGATGGTGTTATTGATAAATCTCTTGCTGACACACACACCCAACCCTGATTTCTCCTTGACCACCAATCTGTTCTCGCTCTCACCGATGTTGTCGATTTCGTTGTTGGTCAATTCTTCGGAAAACTCCCAAGACGTGACCTGAGCGATCCAAGATTTGGAGATCTTGGATTCGATGGTAACCAATATCGATTTGATCAATTGATCCTCACCTCTAGTGGATCCAAGGTAGAACAACACCATCTGAGTCAAGAAGCCGGCATTCGAGTTTTTAGAAGGATCAAAGTAAAACAAGTTGTGAAGGATCACTGCCGAGTAGAATCTGGCCCTACCGTTGAAGTCTGATGGAAGTGTGTTCAACTGGTTGGCCTCGTTGTTAACGAAGATCTGAAGCAACTTTTCGTACTGCACCAAGTTCTTGGAACCTGTCATGATCAAAAGATTGCAGTACTCGAGGTATCTAGCTGAAGCAGCCCAGTTCGAGTGGTTCAACACCACTTCCAACTGAGCGTTGATAATCGACGTAGGGATCGAACTCCAGATGAACAATGATTTGCTGGGCAAGTACTTGATGATCTTGAAAATAGCCTCCAAAAAGAGATCGAAGTTGGCAGATAGCTGAGACGACTCAGCAAACTTCTTGGTGATGTAGAGCATGGACTTGTGGAGCCACGAGATTATCTCTTCGTTTCTGGTTTCCTGCGAGACATTAACTATGTAGCTGTGGATGAAGTTGGCAAACTCAGGTATAAAGCTGGCTTTCATGCCTACTCTTTCAACATGCTGGAACAACTTGGCAATGAGCTGATCAGCTTGCAACTCTTGCGGATCCACACATGAAAAGCCCGTGCTAGAAATACCCAAGATATGGTTCCATTTGATATTTTCGTCCTTTGAGTCTAGCAAGCCAAGTACGATCTTGGTGATGGACCCAAAGTAGTCTTTCAACTCGGTATCGAAGTTGAGATCGTCAATGGATTGCGAAATGGAGTGGCCGATGAAACAGAGCAAGTAGTGGTCTTCGATCTGAGACGACTTGGCCACCAAGTATCTAATGAGTTTGTCTCTTTGGGTGCCCTTGGAGCTTTGAATAATGCTCTTGAGTAAGTAATGGTTTTGTTTGTTGGACAACACGTAGTCGATCTCACTGAACAAGTCACTTTCGAACCGAACCAAGTTGCGTTCGATCAAGCCAGATAAGATATTTTGACGGTCTTGACTGTACTGATTGCTCAAATCAAGTGAAACAAGCTGTTTGAAGTATTGGTCGCTGACTGAAATGTTTCTTTCAAGTGAAAGTTCAGATACCTTGAGAACCAAAAGCGTATTTGGACTGGAAGGGCTAGAGCTAGTCAACTGTTTAATGCTCTCCGATGACAATAGCCATGAGAACTGAGCCACGTACAATTGGAAAGAAGCATCAAGAGACTTGGAAGATGACACATGATCAAAGATAGTGTGGTTTAAGTAGTTGGTATTTGTGGAGCTGGTGACTTCGGCTGGAAGCATTTGCAACACCTCGTTAAGAAGTCCTCCCGCATACGTTTTGCTTGCGATCACCTTCTCTGAAATAGTATCAGGGAATAATAATAAGCCTGACCAGAGTTTCTGGGACATCACATACTGGGACAACTGGGTGTCTGAAGGCAAGCTGGCCAACAAGTAGTTACCTAGTTTAGAGACAAGTTCTATCAACAACTCTTCATAATTAGAGATAGACTCATCTTCAAGCACAAGCTTCAACCTGAGCACCAACGCAGCCAAGTCCAATTTGGAAAGCACAGTTTTCTTGGAGATCTGAGCAGGTTTCTTGGCCAAATTGGCATTGGAGTTGTTGGTCATCAAACTGAAGAATGAGTCTTGGGTACCTTGGTTGGCTGCATTGAAGTCCAACAGCTTCAAGTACTTTTCTTTGTCCAAGCCCTCAATCTCCAAGAAATCGGTAAAAATCTGGACCAATGCTTGTTTCAGTTCTCCCACAACAATCAAGTATTTGGAAAACTGAGCAAGCCAGTCCAACTTGGTTTCTTTGCTGTCGGTATTGCCCTTCATTAAGAACTTGAATTGCTCAAACACAACAAGAACATACAAGCTGGTATCGTTGTATTTGTCGTGAGCCAAGTCTAAGTACTTGTAAGGAGTTCTGATGGCTCTCGAAATGACCTCATCGAAGAACAGCCAGATACTGGTGCTCGAAACAAACTGGCTTGAAGCATAGATAAGTGCCAACACCGGAGACACAAGTAGTTCTTTGTTGAAGATAAGCTTGTTTTCGGTGAGATGGACCAAAAGACTGGATAACTTCATCACCAACGCTTCGTCAGAAGCAGACGCGTCGGTTCGAGAAACTGCTGAAGATGCAAGCTTGATGAGTGACGTGAAAAATGAGTTCGAGACCGCTTTGGAGTTCTTGTTCCACCACTTCAAATCACCTTCCTGGCCCTTATTGCTTTGAATACCAAGGAAATAGTCCAACATAGTCAAGTCGAAACCAGTACAGTTTTCCAAACCAGCACCTGTCAAGCTATTGATTCCACTATTGGCGATCTTGGTCACCAAAGCAGCGGACCCATTCTTGGGAAATATTGTTTCGTACTCGTTGATAATCTTGATAGCAGATATCTTTGTCAACTTGCCACCTGCTTCCGAAGCTTTGTCAAAGACTTGAGTTATAGCAGAAATATCAGGTAAGTTGTGGAACACCAATTCTATAAGTTCTTGATTATTATTGACCAACGAAGCCTTCAAGACCAACTTTAACTTGTCAAGCGTAAGTCCAATCAACTGCAAAGCAAATTGGGTCAAAATGGGCTTGGAAGTTTCCAAACACCTGGTTAATGCTCCTTTACTCAAAGGTGCCAACGAGATATTTTCGCTAATAATACGAGGATCGTAGTTGGTATCCTGACTTATAAAGGAATTTTCTCTTGATACCTGAGCCATGATTGACGAAGGCACGGGTAATTGAATAATAGATGTATACAACAAAGTGTGGCCGACCCACCACGATGTCAAGGTCGGATCATGATACCCACCTCCGCTTTGAATCATCCAATTCATATATGGAGGTACCAACTCAGGTGAAACTTTCAAGATTTTAATGACATACTGGAGCTGGCTATGGTTTTCCCAAGGCTTGAGTGTGGTCAACAAGGTGTAAATGAGCTTATTATGTATTTTGAACCTCTTGTTGTTCACCTGTAACTCGACACCGGCACTGTTAGAACTAGACGACTGCCATAAGTTTTCGACCGGGAACACCAAACCCAACTTGGAATCCGTAGCCATATTGTCCATAAACTCCACGTATTTGGCGTTGAATTCTTCGTGGCTGGAGTCGAGTCTGTTGAAAATCAGTTGAATTTTGAACATGAAGTTTTCATTGAGGATCTTACACTTGGTGGATCTTCTAAAGTTTGGCTCGCCTAAGATGTGGGTGTTAAGGAAGTCGATAGTAAGAGTCAATGTCTCAAAAGAGTCAGCTTCATAGATGAATTTCCACCAGTTATTAATGATCTTAAAGTTTGTCGTGAGCAAGTCTCTTCTGTGGTGGTTTGGCACGTTGGAACAGAGAGCGATCCAGAATCGAATAAATGTAGCTCTGATCGAAAGATAGGTATTTTTCTTGGTGGGATCGGATTCGGACTTGGCGTGGTCTTTGTGGTTATCGTTGGACCCTGGAACCAATAACTTGGGCAAGATAGTCAAGGTCAAGTCAAAACAATTCAAGAATTCCGTAGACATTGAGGCATCGTATTGGATTATGTTGGTCAAAGTACGCAAGGTAGCGTTGGTCAAACTTGGTTTATGGTTGTTTAATGCACGGTATATGACTTTGGTATAGTCGTTTAAGATGGACTTGTAAAACTCTATAATCAGAGGCTTCAAATTAAGTATCAAAACCTGATTGGAAATGTTGGATGGATCTTTATTCTCGGCCTGCTCATCGGTGGATATTTGATTAATACGATGCGTTATCAGGGAGAGCTTCAGGGAAATATCAATAAAGTGAGATTGATCATTGACCAGGGCAAAGTATGACCAGTTGGACAAGATTCTAGGTAAAGAGCCTTCTTGAATGAATGCAATGAGCTTGGTATTATCTGAGTTGGTCAAGATTTCAGTTAATTTTTCAATGAGCGATGAGTCGACATTGGAAGAATTGCCTTTGGGAGGGACCCATTTCTTCTTAGCTGGCTGCTGATCGGCCATAGTGCTATGTATATGCGTTGGCTAAGAGTTTCTCAACACAGAAACCTATTCTTTACTCAAATGTCTAAATTATCACCTTTTCGTAAGGTTTTCCTGTATGTACCAATTTTTTCAGAGATGAGCTTTAAAACTTTAGACATGTCGCACTACGTACAATTACATTTTAAGGGGCAAAGCGTGAACAACGAAAAGACTTCTTTTCTACAACAGCATGGCAATATATGAAGCAAGCGCCTAAACTATCGAAATCGATGTGGTGGTTAAGTGTGAAACTAGTGGAACGCAAAAAAAAGACCTTGGTTACGGCTTAATGTGTCCGTTGGCGGTGGGGCAAGATTGTGTCGCCAATTAGTATTTTTGACGTCGCCAGACCGAACCATTTGCCAATA
Source organism: Suhomyces prunicola (assembly GCA_030568655.1). Lineage (NCBI taxonomy): Eukaryota > Fungi > Ascomycota > Pichiomycetes > Serinales > Debaryomycetaceae > Suhomyces > Suhomyces prunicola. The sequence continues at coordinate 66,218 of JAJMGJ010000020.1, read as the reverse complement.
GCGAAATGAGAAATCGGAGGTTAGCTCTAAATAGAAGTGAAAACGTATGTAAGTGTGCGAACAAATACTACTGGTGAAGGCCGTAGCTATGTAGCAAGCCTAGTCTCGTGCTTCAAAACACCAAAAACACTTACAAGTGGGTCCCAGCAATTGGTCTGGGGCCCCCCTGCAATAGCGTGTTCAGTGTCTCAAATGCTAGACAACAACAACTTTATTTGAGACACTGAGTTTCAGCAGATGACGCGAACAAGAAAGTTTAGGCGCAGTTATGCGGAGCCCAAGTCGTGTTATCCGAAACCTTGTAACAGGCATAATATTCGTGGTATTGATGACGAGCATCACTGGTTGGATTGTCAAGATGATAATAGAAGCACAACAACGTGCAAGGGAGATATAGAGTTACGGTATTAATTGGCAACAACCCGAGTTCAGATGTGGGGAAGGTATTACCCACAGAACAGCTGGGACTGTGCTCATATTGATAGAGTACGGAGATGATTCAACACTAACTGCACCTGGTGAGATAATCATAGATCATGTATTCTTGACACAACCAGCCACACTCCATGCCTAGTACAATAGAAGCAGTGAGAGATTAATGACCACTAAAATGGTATCTTTGCTATACTTGGTGGAATCCCCTCGTTTTATTGAAATTTGTTTTAGACTTTTTTTTTTCTTTTCATCAGCTGATACATAATCGAGTCTGTCGGGTGCCCGAAATCTCCGAAAGAAGTAAACAAAAACCATGTTTGTCAATCGACCAGAAATAACATGTCCGAAATTTCACTTATCGCTACTACGTAGATTGTGCCATGTAGACAAACAAAGTACGAGCCTAAACTAGATGTGAGTTGACAAAAACACGAAGCTTCTACGAGAATCTGAACATTTCCAGATTGTGTAAGCAAGGACTAAATCATCCCCTATAATCCACCATATACCAACGCTGCCTATCATCAACTTTACGCTCGATCGCGAACTGCTTTGGTGGTGTTCATGGCTCATACCTCACCTCAACCACTCCTCACTTTTGTTACTGTTGTTCCCCCGTATGCTCTCCGCGTTTTTGATTTTGTAACCCCCTGCTGGTTCGGCATTGCATTATATGACGCAATCAAAAAATAAAAGAAAAACTAATTTGTTGCACTGGCCGTTGCTTAGTGCACCGCTAGTCGAATCTTCTGAGAACAATAACCCCGCGAGGGGATTCTCCCACAAGATCGGTTCGGGAAATACGTGGTTGTTTCTTCTTTTTAGAAAATTTATATAAGGGTTCTAATACCATCTACGATTCATATAAGCCTCATCGAAAGAATCCGATGATAAACAGGGGATCTACAAGATTTCAAGATGACTTTGATACTGGTATGTATTGACGACCAATCCAGTGTTGTGGCGTGTTGGTCCCATTTTTCCCACAAATTTTGGCCTGTTACCGTCGAGAGGGGGAAGCACAAGGTTTTCAATGGAAAAAGGAGCTAAGCAAAAAGAACGGAAATTAAAGAGCAGATTGTCTTACGCCATTCCCGCCGATTTAAGCCATAAACATTGGTGGAAACGTTCTCGCTGTGGCTTGCGCAGACCAAAAGTTCCCATTTGATCCAAAAATCAAGGTCTAGACGTGGACCCGATTACGTTTGCCAGCAACTCTATAGCACTCTCCGATTGCCATTGTGTCTTTACCGATTACAATTTCCCTCCCCCCACGTAAACCCTTATCTTAGAATATCTACTAACGCCTTTAGAATTTCAAAAGGCTCTTCGTCTCTGGTGCCCATGTCAACTGTAATGATAAAATTATAAATACGCGCGAAGCCCCCAAAGATGATGGAATAAGTAATTCCAGTTCTCCATCGGTCGCGTTCGAATTTTCACCAACTGGTACACCTAGCTCAAGATCTGACCCGGTTCAAGATTCCAATATCACCACTGTACCAACTTCTCCAAAAGTGTCCTCAGATATTGACACCGCTCCTGTGGCAGCTCCCACCACCTCCAAAGCCAACTCCAACACATCGTGCGACACATCTGCTATACCAAATCACGTACCCAAAAACACCACCACCTTCTCATTAAATGCTTCATTACAAGAGTTGTATCCAGACCTTCCCTCCAAATACACGCTCCTCAGTGTGTTGGGTGAAGGTGCGTTTTCCACTGTTTACAAGGCAATAGACCACACCAACCAGAATGAAACAGTTGCTATTAAGGTGATAAACAAAAGTAACTTGACGATCAAACAACTCGATAACATCGAAAATGAAATCCATATCATGAAAAAACTGGGTTCGCACCCAAATATTCTTAAGTTGCTCAACTATGTGGACACCAAAAACCATTGCTTTTTGATATTGGAATACTGCAATGGTGGAGAGATATTCAACAAGATCATTGAATATACCTACTTTTCGGAAGACTTATCGAGACACGTATTCAAACAATTACTTTCGGCTATTGAACATTTACATGATCACAATATTGTCCACAGAGATATCAAACCAGAAAATTTGCTTTTCTGTCAAATCCCCTTCTTCCCTAGACCAGCTTCCGAATTTAGCAAAGTATTGAGGAAATCTGACGATGCCTCAAAAATCGATGAAGGTATAATGAAACCTAATATTGGTGGTGGTACCATAGGTGTCATCAAACTTGCAGATTTCGGCTTGGCCAAACAATTACCCAACAATTCTGCTGCATCTTCCTCATTAAACTTTTACAATCTGCATCATACAAACCTCAAGACTCCATGTGGAACTGCCGGGTATACAGCTCCTGAGGTGATAACCTGTAACACTCATGACAATGGTAACTCATATTCGAGAAAAAAGACTTTTTCGAACCCAATGTCCAAGAAAAACTATTACTCAAAAGCAGTTGATATTTGGTCACTTGGATGCTTCTTATATACCATTCTTTGTGGTTTTCCTCCATTTTACGATGATGATCAAAACCAGCTAACCATGAAGATTTTACGTGGAGACTTTGAATATTTGAAGCCATGGTGGGACGAGATTTCTTGTGAAGCCAAGGATCTAATCTCACAGATGATCAACATTGACCCAGAAACCAGAATCTCCGTAGACGAAATCTGGCAACATCCATGGGTTATCGGGCCTAGTGCAAAGGAAGATTTGCCTCAGAACTATTTTGGCAGTGATACCCTTAATACGTATCACAAATATGAAGTTAGAGACTTGGATGTATTTTCTAAGCAGCAAGATGTGGAGCATATTGAATACGCACCTGGATCGTCTGGTCACTCTCCTGCAATTTCAGATGAAGTGTCTCCATTCACATCAAAAAATGCCATCACTACTCACCTCCAACCCCAAAGCATTAAGTCAACTGATAACGCATTATTTGGAACTTTGGGGAACAAAACTTCACCTCTCATGTCTCCGCGTGCGGAGGCAATTAAAAGGGTATTTGATAACCCTGCAATGACAGGATCTAGAGTTTCAAAATCAGTGTCGGGTGTTGTGTCAGATATAGATGCAACTGGGGAATTAGTTTCAAGTGGTGAAGAATTTACAAGCAAGCGTGGAAGTTCGGTGGTACAATTTTTCGCAAATGTTGGAGACCGCGGCCAGCTTTTAAATGGCTCCAAGGTAGAAGAAGATGAAGAGAATGACACTTGCGATTCATTTCTGAACTCTTCAGACGAACTATTTATTGCTCCCAAGAGATCTCAAACATCACAGCCTACTAAGAAGAAGCTTCCCAGGACACCCAACCCAACCAAATCACAATTGAGTAAGTTGAACTTCAAAGACGTATTCAAGATTGACAATTCATACTTGAACGACGAAGACGATGAAACAGACGAGGATGGAGAAATAGAGCAGGAGGATAGGGATGAAGACGATTCTGAAAAGAAAGATACCATCACAAGCCTTGTTCCTTCTAACTCCAGGAGAAAAAACTCATCCAAGCTCAAGGTAGGCAACGATCCTTTATCGAAATATGAAGAAGATGCCGATTCGTCTTCAAACAACTCTCTCAGTGAAGAAGATGCCGAGGGTTATCAAACCAGATCATCGTCCATTATTTCAGGAATCAATGGCGACTTTAAATTTACCCTCAACTTGAACGACTCCAACTTATTATCAAGAAGAAGATCGTCGACATTAACCAAAGGTCCAAAGAAGTCCAATTCGGTATCTTCGCCAACTCTGCAAACCATGGCTAGCCAAAACATATTAACCACCTCCACCAGCGCAGGTTGATTATCGACCACCATAAGTATGCATCTTTTTGTCAACACAGTGCTACTCATTTTTGTTTATTTCTCTACATAGGATTGTATAAGGAGGGTTTTGATTTTCAGGATATTTTATGACCACAGCTTTAGTTCACCCAGGATATTTATAGTATTAGTTTATAGTTTGAATTTTCTACAAATTTTTTGACTCACTAATATAATCAATTATTTACAGCTATTTAGCTTCTGTCGCTAACTTTGATGTTGGCAGATTCAGGTTCGCCTTCTTCAGGGACTAAGGCACCGCTGGACTCTAATAATTCAGCCAATTCACCTGATTTAGACATACTGGTGACGATATCACACCCTCCAATGAATTCTTTATTAACATACAATTGTGGTACGGTTGGCCAAGAACTATACTCCTTGATTCCTTCTCTCAATTCGGGGTCTTCCAATACATTGTAGGCAGCAAACTGTTCTGGGTCAACACCTTGCTGGCCCAAAATTTGGATTGTGGCTCTTGAAAATCCACATTGAGGGAACTCAGGAGTTCCTTTCATGAACAAGACCACCTTCGAAGATTCAACGGCTCGGTCTATAGCCTCTTTGATTTCAGTAGAAATGAATCTTTGTTGGAAAACTCTAGGAGTTCTGACAGCTTGCGCCAAGGCCTGGGATGTTAGTTTTCGTACTGTCAAACGTCTTTAGCACTTCAGGAGCACTTCAAGTGTATACTTACAAATCTGCTGGTATTTAATAATCCAGCTCTAAACATCTTTATGGTACACACTCTCTTTCTCTCCGGGTAGCTTACTCATCTATAATTTAACTCGTCGGTCCTGTGCAGGACAAACATTTTGATGATCACCAGTAATAACAATTAGCCAGGAATGAAGCTTCGGAAGGGTGCACGGAGTAGCTACTTTGAGCATTTCGACCACGAATAGAACAGAATAGCAGTTCATGTATCAAAGACTACTTCCGCGGTGTAAAGACACCTTGGATGTAAGATACTTTGGAGAGGTGCCGGTGTGTTTGTGATTCGGTTCGTTTTGTGCGCATGGTCAAAAGTTGCAATTATTTTGCAGTAATTGACTGGTATAAAACGTTGGATTGAAATTGCAAATACACCCACTATAACTTAATTTTTAATCCAACACCATAAGTCAATAAACAATGATGCACTTATATTTATACTCCTTAGGGTTAGTAGGACTCGCCAATTGTCTCTACGTTCCTGAATCTGGGGACGATTGGACGTTATTGAGGCCTGAATCCGAATGCCCCTACGGTAGTTTTGATACGATTCCATTTGAGATTGGAATAGTCGCAAACCCCTACTACTATGATGATAATGGGGAACTTTACGCACCAGAATCCACTGAACACGTAGTCACAAAAACCTACACCGAATTGACCACCGTCAGATCTACCAGCACCGCAAACCCAGCCATTCAAATTGAAGATGGCCAAGTTCAAAAGCTTCAATACTATTCCCAAGATTACGATGACGATTGGGGTTTGCGCAAGAGAGACGATTCCTTCTCGTGGGAGGAGAGCCCTCAAGTTCCCGATTTCGGATTGGATGACCATAGGGAGCCATATGAAACTCCTATTAATGCTGTGGCATGCCGGAGCGAACTCACTTTGAGCATGACTTTGACCAACTCTATCTTGAGAGATTCCAAGAATCGTATCGGCTCTATAGTGTCGGACCATCAATTCCAGTTTGATGGCCCTTTGCCCCAATACGGCACTCACTACGCTGCTGGATGGTCGGTCACCAGCGATGGAAAGCTAGCATTGGGTGATTGCACCACCTTTTATCAATGTGCTTCGGGAGATTTCTATAACTTATATGATCATCATATTGCGCCACAATGCCATCCAGTATCCTTAGATGTTGTTGAGTTGATCGATTGCTAGATTTATAGAGTATTTATTGATTAGGTATATATTATCATAGTCTCAAAGTATTTTTTGCACAGTGATACATTACTTAATTGTTAGAATTGAGGTATCTGAGTTTAAGAGACACCGATATGAATCCGATAACTCTATAGGCTACAATACATGCCACCAATGCCCCAATGTATACAGCATAATCAATATCCAAATGGTAGTTTTGTAAGACTCTTTGACCGGTGGTCAATGAACATTCGACGTTTCCATTACAGTGAAAGTTCTGGCCCTTAAACCCCAATCTCGCACAGATTCCCACCGCATATTTCATCGGATTGACCCAATTCCATGCTTTGAAGAACGGTGGCATATGCAAAGACATCGTACCACCCATAAAAATAGCCAAGACCGTGATATTAGACAAAATATTGGTAGCGAGTCCCAAGTGGTCAAAAAGACTATTGATGATGATCCCCAAAGATTCTCCACAATTGATGGCTGCAAAACACGACAAAAACATCGTGAAAAACATGGCGGGAGTTGCCGGCAATCCCACAGCAAACACAACCATTGCAGCGAAGAATAAACAGGGAGCAATTTCCACTGGGATCTCATTAATCAAGTAACAAAGATTGAACTCGACAGTGCCATAAATTCCATCCTTATATTCCTGATAAAAGATGTCTCTTTCAATAGGATAAAGGGCCACGTTGTTGATCAATCCAACGAAATACAAATTCAACACTTCTTGAACCAAACCCAAACGGTTACTGATACCTTGCTGATCGTTTTTCAACCTGGCAAAGAACAAAGTGTGCACAATTGCCAAAAGAACAGTCTGAAACATTTTGGCAAACAAAATATCAAACGATCTGATTGTGTTCAAAAACTGTCTTTTGGTGATAGTAGTCAAAGTTGTCCAGAGCGGGGCTCGAACATTTCTATACTTCGAAATATCGATAAGTTCAGTTTCGAACGGCGAGCCAAGTAGATTTTGAGAGTCCCTGTCTTTGACAATGCTCCATTCGTGAGCTAAGTTGTCTACTCTTGCTTCGGTGGCTTCCTTATCATTTTCTATACCCACTGAAATAAGATCCAAAATATGGTTCGTGAGGTTGACATTATCAGGGATATGGTAATTAATGCCATCGAAATGTGACTTGAGCTTCTTCAAAGCTCCATTGTAAATGACTCTACCACCTTTTCCAAGTAACAAGATATTTTCAAAAACTCTGATCATATCTTCGTTCGGCTGATGAATTGTCAACACAATGGTAGTTTTACCTTTGACTGCCAACCTCCGCAAGAGATTTAAAATAGACAAAGCAGTCGACGAGTCCAAACCAGAGGTTGGCTCGTCAAGAAACAATATCTTGGGTTTGCTTAACAATTGGACAGCTATAGACACTCTTCTTTGTTCTCCACCCGAAATACCTTTGACAAACTCAGATCCAATGACGGTGTCTGCACAGTCCTTCAAGCCAATTCTTCTAATGAGGGTATTGACAATCAGAGTAATTCTAGGACGGTCTTCTTTGGGTAATCTCAATCTTGCTTGGAAAAACAACGTTTCACGTACAGTCAAGTTTGCAATCAACGAGCTGTCATGCTGTGAAACATATGACGAGATTTTTGACAAATCGTGGCTGGATACATATTGTACTCCGTTCAAGTATGTTTCTCCGTGGCCATTAAATTTAGTCCCACCTGGCAACCTACGGGAAATGTAGTTCAAGAGAGTAGTTTTTCCACTTCCCGATGGTCCCATAATAGCATTGAGATTATTACCGGCAAAATCAGCAGAAATGTCATTTAATAGGACCTTCTCTTCGCGGCCCGGCTTGTACCATGATTTCCTGAGCAATGCAGTCAAATTCACATTACGAACATTGACAGAAAGGCTCTCGTCAAGCCCAAGCTGTAGCGATGGCAGCTCGTATCTAAACTCCTGGCGACCGTCGAATGAGCGAAGATGACTTTCAGGGGATCCCAAATCAGTGTCGTAATGTTCGTGAGCATCCGATCCTGGATATTTGGAGTCCTTCTTTGAGAGACTGGTATCTTGGACAGAAGCCCGTGGGTGAAGTACGTCTGACCCAGTAAAAATTGTTTCGCAAGATTCAGTATTGTGAGTTTTTTTGAAAGGAGCGGTGCTCAACAAACGTTCAGGGTTGTAATTCTTCCAAGCTCCTGCCACTTCATTCCAGCTTCCTCCAGCTGCTTCGTTCAAGCTCTCGTTATCCTGGTATAATCTGGCTATAGTGGCGAGGTCATTTTCAGACTTGAACTCCCGCATAAGATCGAGTTTTGACGGAGACCCTTCTGACATAGTGCCATGTACTTCTGCTAAAGCTATCTTTTCTTCAAATTCTTTCTCTTCGTGCTCCTGCTCGATAGGTGTTTGCAAGTTTGGTTCATGCTCTTGAGAACCTTCTTGGGTGTCCTGATCTTTGCGTTCTCCCTGAGTTTCAGTTGATCTCACATCATCCACCTTTTCTTTCGTAGAGCTAGTCGATCCTGGATTCGAATCTTGAGGACTCAACTCCTTATGAAAGCCAGATTCCTGGCTGGAAATCTGGGGGCTTAGCTCCTTGGCTATATCATGAGCAGATTTTTGAATCGAGTTTTGAGAAGCTTGTTCATTTGTATTTTCAATTTTTTCCGGCTCTTTATCATTAGACTCCAACAAATTCAGCTCTCCCTTGTCATATTTTTGGCTTTTCTGACTTCTTCTTGATATAGCCCTTTGAATAATGGTCAGTAAAGGTCTGTATTGATCAACCATGTCATAAGGTGGTTCTTTTTCGTTTTCTTTGAACTCTACTTCTTCTTCTTCCTCTTCGTCATCATCTTCATCAAATCCTATTCTGTTTGTCTTGGTCTTGGACATGGTAAGATCATAGTTCTTAAAGTATAGTCCAATGAAACAGACGACATAGAAACCGGACAACCAAGCACACAAATAGCCAATTGGAGCACCCCGCCAGTGAACTGGGTATCCTAGTAAGCCTAATTGGTAGTTTCCAGTATATTCAACGCACTGATCCGCGTTATCGTATGGGCAATCACCCTTCCAGTCTGAGAATTGGTTGGAGTTTAATGCTCCAAAAGTGTACCAGAAATAAGCAATATACTTTGTCCAGCGAACATACACGGGCATTGTTTTGGAGTTGACAAAGAACCCACAAGCACTATTTTGCAACTGGTAGAAAATGTTAAGATATAACGAAGAAATAGCCAAGTCTGTGCCCAAAGCAAAACATACCATGGCCATGGCCATACCCATGAAGGTAGTAAGAACAGTGATGGCAAAGTACACGAAAAAGTGAGTCACACCTCCTCTCAAACCCCACATGAAGTAAGTAATAACAGCAAATAGAGCACCCACTGGGAAATCTTCCAAGAGCAACTTCCCTAAACGCCTAGATATCATGAAACCAAGTATACTGACGTAGTTATCTTTGTATTCTCTGAAAAAATTCAACCCGTCATTGGACCAGAGTCTCTCGATCTCAATGAACATTGGTGCAAAACCAATGATTTCCATGAGAGCATACAAACTCGAAGTTATGGATCTAATACCGGCCAAATCTGGGTGGGGCTTATAAAATAACCAACCACACGAGCCAGCCATGAACACAGACCCCCCGTTCAACGCCAACATAGATAATTTATCTCGATAAGTTAAAATGAACGTTCTTTTAGTCAATATGTAGACTTCACGCAAAAACGAGATGTTGCCTTCTTTGCTTCTGGATAATACTGTAGCCAAGTCCTTGAAGCCTTTCCTAGTTTCAGGTTCTGAAAGGATAGGTGCCGAGATCTGGTGCACCTGTTGCCAGTTCTGTACCAATCTTTCTATTCTTCGTATACTCTCTTCTTCTCTTGCCCTCGAAGTGGAGTCTTGAACAGACAAGTCCATTATGAAGTCGATAAAATTGGAAGATTTTTTGTTTTTAAATTGGTTACCCAAAAAAGCCAAACTATTGAAGTAGCTAGACGAGTATGCCAAAGTTCCGTAGTAGACCACTCTACCTCCTCTTGTAAGCAAACAGATGTTGTCAAAGAGGTTTGATATTTCAACTCGGGGCTGATGTATAGACAAGATTATCGTCAAACCAAACTCAGGGCCGGTCATTTTTTTGAGGACACTAACCAACTTTAACGAGGAGCTTGCATCTAAGCCCGTGGTTGGTTCATCCAAGAATAACAATGACGGCCTGGATAATAGCTGAATTGCTAGCGACAATCGTCTTTGTTCACCACCAGAGAGGTTGATTACGTGCGTGAAAGAAACAACCACTTCATGTGTAAGATGGGTTAACTCTAAAATGTCAAGTAGCTGGTGTATAAGCTCCACTTTTTCGGATTTGGAAGCCCATGTTGGCATTCGCAAATCCGCCTGGAATTGTAAGGTCTCAAATGCCGTGAGACCCGGAAGAAATACATCGGTTTGTAAAAGGTAGGAATTTTTGATCCGGGGCAATTTTGCTGTAGTGGAATACTGTATGGACCCCTTAAACTCCAAGTTTTTGTTTTTGAAATCGAGTCTGGTGGACAAACTGTTCAAGAGAGTGGTCTTTCCACTTCCCGATCCACCCATGATTGCTAGCATTTCGCCACTGTTCAAATCAAACGACACATTTTCAAGAATATGATAATTCCCAGCTTCGAGATCATTCTTTTTGGACTTACTATTCAAAACATTAACGGTAAGATTTCGTACTGACAAACTGACTCTTTCGTCCTCTGGAATTCTTAATATGGTATTGCTCATTCTGGTCTTTTTCCCCGAAAGTTAAGGGTCTGTTTGATATAAAGAAAAAAACAAGGGTTCGAAAGTGCGCCTGCAAAATATCTTGGTTCTATATATAAGAAGGAGCTAAAACCAAATTATACGACAGTAGGCGGATAAGGTTCAATCACAAAGTGTGCAAGTGGATTTGAATGTAAACCAACTTGATTGGAAAAAAAGAAAAAACATGCGCGCAATTGTGTTATATCAGGACCACATTGTCTGGCCAGCCACAAGCTAAATTTAGACATGGGAAGTCCACATTTAGCCTCTTCCTCCATACAATTTCAGGTACTGTTAACAACTTGGCTGTATTAGATCGAACCGCCTCAACAGGTGCAATTTTGCGTATAACTGATTTGGATGTGCGGGTCTTGCATTACTTCACGTCAACGTGCTGTCAAAATATGCGGTGGCGCCAGCGCTACTGTGAGATAATAGTTAGGTGCAGAGGCCTCGTGATCTTACTTCCGCGGGAAGTACGAGGTACCATGCACGTTGCGCCCGCGGCTGCGCACACACGTGACGGAAGCCAGCATGCTTGGTATTATTTATTTGTCTTTCTATATTATAAGCCGAGCATTTTCCTCACTTTGTTTGACTGGTTGATGTTGGCGTCGTTATCGACAGAGAACACAGTGATGGTAGAGGTACAGTTGTTCTTAAGGTAGATGTCATACTCGCCGCTGAGACCACAGTCGCCGTATTCGCAGTTGGAGGAGACGTTGTCAAAATATGTAGCGGTCCAGTCAAAAAGCTTTGTAGACGTATTGTACTGAATGTTTTGCATGAAAATGCCATCACTCACGAATCTGGTAATTAGCCATTGAGGGTCGGAGCATTTGCTGTTCTGAGAACCCACCGTAGGAAAGTTCACATTCAACCCCACTAAACTTGGAAATTCACCGTCCGAACTCTTGAGGACTTTCTCGGCAAGCTCAACCACTTTCTTGGAGTAGATGTTGGCAGGGTTGGTGGAGTCGTCATTCAAGGAATCTTTGTAGAAACTGTTGTTGAAATCACTACCACTGAAACTGATTCCAGAAATGCCTCTATATATTCCGGTGTACACTGCTCCCATAGTACCACTAGCAGTGTAGAAACCAGGGGTCAAGTTAGGACCTTCGTTAGGGCCGCCGATGACCAAATCGATAGTTGTTCCATCGAAATAATTAGGAATAACGTAATCCAATGCAAATGCAACACACGACGATGGAGTACCGTTGAAGTACCAGATGTTTTTGTCGTTCTCTTCGTGACCCCAAGAAGGAGAGCCCGCTTTGATGTAGCCAAATTCTCCGTCCGAATTCAATGTGGTTTTGTCTGGCAAGTCGAACTTGCCAGCCCAACCCGATCTTTGTGAGACAGGTGCAACCAAGATAACGTCGTATCCTGCTTTCTTCAAGTCTCTGTAGGCAGCACGAATGTTTGTGGAGGCAAAGTTATCGTCATTTGTGAGAAGAATCGTTTTTGCCAATGCAATGGCTGCGAACAAAAATATGGCCAAGTTCATTGTGGGGTATTTCTAGACTGAACGGACCTAGTGGGAGAGCCAGGTTATTAAATACTCTGGTAGTTGATGGGAGCCGTTCGGAAAAAGAAATGGTCACAAGCTTCATAGACCTTGCTAGCGATCGAGATTAGTCAAAAGATGCCCAGTGCTCGGTACATATTCACGTCTACATATGCGCAGACAATAGCCTGAGACATGACGCACACTAGCCCGCGGCCAGACTTTATTGTGCGGAGGAAAATTTTCGTACTGAAGTACGTTGCAAAGCTCTTAAACAATAGAAGGACTAGTCCAACTGTGCGATTCTTGAATTGTTGGCTCGAGGCTACCGAGATTGAGTGCGAGCCGTAGATTCGTGATATATCAACGATATAGCGGATGAGTATTATATACTGTATACTACTCTATCTATACAAGAAGAAGCTGTAGAAACAAGTGACTGTGAGTTTCTGAAAGCGAAGCGTGAATGAGCAGTAGGAACTCGGCTAGTGCTATTACTAATTTGGTTGTTCGGCATGTGGGTCTTATGATTTGTGAATACTCGCTAGTGATCGCGCATCAAAACAAACACACACCTGCGTCGTCTCATTGGATGGTCCCATATGAGTGCTAGGATGTTTGGGTCGAAATGTAGATAAGTTTCCCTCAAACTCAAACATTACTGTTGATCTGGCACTGTAGCGGCAGTAGAGAAAAACTGGCGAGATATTGGCTGCGTAGTTCGAATAAGGACAATTGGTGAGAGGAACGGACAATTGACTTCATGTATAGCGTAAAGAATCCGTCCGATCCGAGGCATTGCGAGCTGGGGCGAGCAAAACTGTTTAGATCATTGGATAGATGTACAACGTAGAGAGCTATTGATGTAAAGTAGCCAGCTAGCCGCTTGATCCTACAACAAGGCTCATTTTTTCTGTTCTGATTGAAAAGTGAGTATGAGATGTCTACGTTTGGTCGATGCCTTAGTGGTGCTGAAACAGAAGTACCGAATACAATTGGGCGATGGGTATGTCGATCTCGAAAATGACACTTGCCATATATTATTCAGCACCAAAAAGGTGAGGAATGAAGTACTCGCTCAGTTCAGTCTACCAACAGCTGCAGTGATACCGTGTGGGGGGCACAGAGATTATGGTCTTGCTGAGGTGTTGAAACCCCCCGTGACCTTTGCGCAGCTTATAACTAGGCTAGGTGATATTTTGGCAGGCAAACTTATTCCTGATGTTGTGCTAAACACCCTAATCGTGGACAACCTTTCCATCTTCTTCTGGGATGTCCGCGTGGCAGACAAGTCTAATTATCGAGACTTGGGATTTGACCACCATGCCCTGGCATCACAAAGGTACCTACAATTGTACGAGATACTAGATCTGATTAGATCGAAGTACAGGTGCAATATAATAGTGACTTCCTACGATATCAATACAGACAAGGGATACTATTCCGCTTACAAAGACGTGGATTTAACAAGCCAACTGGGCGACCAAGAGGCTACGCAGCGGGCGTCGTACCTCCCCCACCAGTACCTTTGCAGTTTTGATCACCTTGTTCACTGTAGCGCTCGCGGAAGTCAAACGTACGATAAATGCACCAATCAATGGCACTAGCGTGTCTACGGTGGTTCTAAATTGTATTCTGTATATTTTGTTTATGTCGTTATGAATAATTGAGTCAATCGTCTTACATAACAGTCAAGTCACCGAACTTCTCCTTGTAACCTGGAACCTCCCACTTACCGTTCTTAACCATGTAAGTGACCTTTTCGTCCAAGTCTGGTCTAGCCTTGGCAACGTCATCAACGGTCAATTGGTCAAATGGTCTGGCACCTTCGATGTCTTTGAGGGTGGCTTGCAATTTGGAGATTTCTTCGGTGACGGAAGCTTCGGTCAATTTGGCGTTTTCAACGGCCTTGGCTTCGAAGATTTCAATGCTCTTCAAGCTCTTGGAAACGTCGTAGGCAACTGGGGTGAAGCCGGAAACAGCCTTTTCAACTTCGCTGATGACCTTGGTGTTCTTTAAAACGGACTTGTAGTAATCGAAATCAACTTCAGTCTTGGCTTGGGACAAAGCTTGGTGTTCCTTCTTGGCTTCGTCGTACCTCTTTTTAAATGCAGTCAACGAGGATTCGGTGGAGCCGGTCAATCCTAAAGAGGAGATGACCTTGGCCCAGTTCAATTTGTTAGAGGCAGCCTTGGTAACAGATGACATGGTGTATGCTCAATTGATGTTCTTCCACTGCAGTTGTTGAATTTTTACCGCATTTCCACCTGCTCCGGTTCGTACAATGTTTTTCAGCCAATGAGATCATTCGGTTGCGCGCGACTGCCGCACGACTAACATGTGATACACGGCACGTGATAAGAATACTAACGATGTGGGTGCCATTTGATAGCTAGAGTTGGGTATTAGCGCCGTTGTTGCGTGAAACACTGGATATGAAAGTATAGTTGCCGATTAGCGATTAAACTAAGTATGCTTAAATAGGAGGTAAGAGTATATTTCTGATTGGAAATATAGGGTACAAACCATTTGAACTAGGCAGGTGTTTCAAGACAACTCATGTTGTATTCTATTGCAGTAAGACATGCAAGAGTTTTATCGCAACACCGAAAATGTCCTAGTTTGAAGAATTTCAAATAGCCAGAACTTTTTGCAGCTAATCGTTTTGAGTTTATGGGTGATCCCGTAAGGTGCGAACAATAAAGCCAATAATTTTTCCCCACTTAGCATATACGTCGATCCCCCAGGCATAGGTCTGAGATTACAAAATAAAACGAAACTAGAAGAGCTTATATAAGATAATTCATTAAAAGGCACAATTATCCCCTGTATCTTACTGATACAAACTTTGTTTGTGCATCCGTAGTATGCGAGACAGTACGACACTTGGTCATCTTAAATTGTTGTTGGCTGATATTTCAGCTATCTACTTCTGTATATCTATTTCATTAGATTTTAAATCATTCGATGGCACTTGATCTAACTCTAGACTGAATCAGCTATGAAATATTTGTTTAATTCGCAAAAAAAATGTATTGCTTCTACAAAATAATTGTAGCGAGTCAACGAGCATGCCGAAGAAAAACTGCACCAATGGGAGGGGTACTCATATTATTTAATATGTGCTTTGTTTGGCAAGATGGCTCTAAAAAATCAACTCCTCGAGCATAGGGCTTAGTTCTCTGGTCCATGCGCTGTTGATGAGTGCCTCGAGAAATTACCATATTGGGAAATATCTGACATGTAAGATCTGCAACAGCCCGAAGCAATACTGGGGAACGAGAAGTTTCGAGGAAGCAGCGATCATATCTTGGCCGATTTCTTAGGCTGCTGGAGATGTACAGCCTAAGAAATCGGCAAGTCTACAAACAATATGAAGAAACGGGTTGCGGTGTATAGCGCATTTAAGAGAAAAACTGTTCAACCGGTATGAAGCACCCCGCTGGTTTCCAAAGCTCGAGACCTTAAAGTGCCAATCTCTCTGCCTCGTGTAGTGGCCTAAAGGGATGGTAAATTGCAATAAGGTCGACATCGGCGATTTTGTGGTGCACTCAGTGTACCCAATTAGGCAATCTTGGGACATTTCCTAATTGGGCAAAGTGGCTTCTTGGGGATTAACGAATTTTGCAACTGTTGACCATTGGCCTAAGGAAGGTAACAAGTGCTGGCAGTGTGGGGAAGGCCGACATCAGACCAAAAATATATATATATATATATGTAGTGGCCATTCTCCGGAGAAATTTCTACTCCACACGCTTCAATCGTTCACTACACCTCCATGACTCGCACCAGAGCGCCGCTTTGTTTTATAACGGCAGCCCTTATGGCCAGCCACGTAATAGCAGCACCCACCCCTCGTATTATCGAAGCTGAACCAGAGCCTGTTTCCAAACTAGCCCAACGTTCATTACTTAGTGACATAGGAGCCGCTATTGTCCTGGCAATACAGAAGACCAACGGTGCCACGACACCAGCAGCACTGGCCGCGACTCCAGCGGCAACACCAGCAACACCAGCGTCTGCACCGTCCGCTGCGCCACAGGCAGCCTCCTCCAGCTATCTGCCTGTAGACGTAGACAACACCGACTCGACATTGGACCTGTTGCTTTCGTCTGATGTCAATAAATGGCTCCAATACTTCGGCATTGGCTCCGGTTCTTCCACAGTCGCACCAGCTTCCACCGCCACCGCCAACACTGCCGCTGCGTACTCATGGTCACCACAATCAAGCAGCGCGCCCGCATACACCCCCGCAGCCACCACATCCACCACATCCACAGCCACAACCTCGCAAGCTACTTCCAGTGCTGTCGCTAGTGGCGACATCTACGCGGAAATCAGTAGTTCTCCCGGCGTGGACGCGTCGTTTGCCAAGCTGATTTTGGACAAACACAACGAATATAGAGCCGCCCACGGCGTGGGTGCTTTGTCTTGGGACGCCGCCGCTTTTGAGTACGCGCAAAATAATGCAGACAACTACGATTGTTCGGGTGTGTTGACCCACACGCACGGCCAATACGGAGAAAACCTTGCTGCTGGATACAGCGATGGCCCAAGCGCAGTGACTGCATGGTACGACGAGGGGCAGACTTACGACTACCTGGCTGCGAACACCTACGACCATTTCACCCAGGTGGTGTGGAAGGGCTCCACCAAGGTGGGATGCGCTTACAAAAACTGTAAGGCCGAAAACTGGGGATTGTACGTTATTTGCGAGTACGATCCTGCTGGAAACGTGATTGGCCACAATAAAGCCAATGTCTTGCCCACAAGCTAGGGCGCTTTACTTCTTCTATACCTGTTAATAAATGTTACCCAAAAGTCACGTGAACGTCCTATTAAAGTGCGATGGCCAACCTCTGATGAACTGGTTGTAATGGTGTACGTGTTTGAGAATGGGTTGCGCAAGGTAAAGCCGTATCGGTTTGCGTACCAAACAAACGTGAAGCCGCGGTGGGTGGGCAAAACGCTTGTCGAGGTCTACACCGCGGAGTTTGGCGAGAAAGCGGAGGTTATAGAGCACGAAATCGCGACTAGAACCATCTATGTATTGAGTAACTATGGTAAAAAGGGAGGGCCAATTAAGCTAGAAGGGCTAGAGGTCCTTCGCACGCGTCCCATTGATCGCTTCGATATGATATACAACAATAAACACATGCACGAGCCCAGTGTGCCCGATGACCGCTTGAGAGTAGTTTATGAGAACGACGAGCTTGTGGTGGTCGACAAGGTATCAGGAATACCGACGCATCCCACGTCCAGTTACTATTATAACTCAGTCACTGAGATATGCAAGCATGAACTAGGTCTCGAAAACGTGTGGCCGTGTCATCGTCTTGACAAAGTCACTTCGGGCATACTTCTCTTGGGTAAGACAAAAGAGATGGGGATCTTTTATCTGGATATAATACTGAAAAAGAAGCAGTACGTCAACAAGGAGTATATCGCACGTTGCGTAGGACGCTTCCCTCAAGAAGAAGTCATGGTCAACTGTCCCATATTCTCGGTGAATTCCACCGGAGGCTATATCAAACCCCTAAATGCTGAGAGCTTACCCGTAAACTCTACTACTATCTTTCGCCGCCTAAAATACAACGCAGAATTGAACGAGAGCATCGTATTGTGCAAGCCGTTAACAGGCAGAATGCATCAGATCCGGATCCATCTTCGAAACGTGGGGCATCCTATAGCCAACGACTACATTTACCATCCTGTCATGCCATCGATGCCCAACCACGACATCAACGTATTAAACGGTGCAATTGAGACTGAATTGTACCGACGGTTATTTTCGTGCCACCCCGAATATGGGGAGTTTCGCACGGTAGATAAATCAGTGGTTGCAACAAACGACTGCATTGACTTGTATGCAATAACCAATTGGAAGGTGGACCCTGAGCTCCAGCACAAAGCCGCCACTCTTCGCGATATGAGACAAACCATGCTCCAAAAGCTCAAATCCCGCCACAACGAACAGTGCCCGGAGTGCCGTAGAGACTTGTTTGACACCAATAAGGATATGACGGGACTGGGGATATGGCTCCATGCGTTCCGGTACCTGTATCCTGAGTCGGAAAGAGTGTTTGACTTCCAGACACCATATCCTGAGTGGTGCGATATATAGATAATGGACTATCGTTTTGAATAGAAAGGCAACTTCGGAGTGTATCCTGGTATCTCCCATTCGGCCATTGTATTGACGGTCTTGACTTTATTGGCTAGCGCGTCGATGTCGCGCTTCAATTTGTTGGCCGCAGTTGTAGCCACTACTAGCTCAGCAACAAACTTGGGCGATAGTACCGTCTGAACACACTTATCCATATCAGCGCTTACTCTCTTTCGTTCTGCTTCAGAGCCAGGGACTAGATTGAACTGGAATTGGAAAACGCCTGCCACCTTTTTGAGATCGGCATCCAGCTTGACGTACTTGTGGAGCGAATCAAATAAGCATCTCTTGATGAACTTTCGGTAGTTGGTACGTACAAACGCAGTGTGAAGTGGCTGGAGGTTTTGAAGGAAGTAATCGAGCGATCTGTATTTGCCTTTGTAGCTCGCAAGGCTGTCCTCCAAGGTCTTGTCGTTTAGTTTGTAGCCACCGCGATTACTGAACGTATAGGCGACAGTTGACTTGCGGAACCTGGCAACATGATGGTTGTTCGGAAAGTACCTTAGACTGAAGAAGGGAGTTTTGAGAACTCGCGGGATGTTTTTACTGATTTTGGGTTTGCGAAGATGTAGCCATACCGCTTCGTCCACTCCTTTTATATCTGTTGGAGAGCAGGGCAACCTGTGCTGTATGTGGTTGGGAGTTGATTGAGCCTGCCAGAACTGGTTGTGGGATAAAAGTGGCGTCTGGTAGTCCTTGAAGTCCAGCTTGTGGGCAACCGGCACTTGAGGAACTGCTGGAGCAGTACACTTGATTTGAGACTTGGGTTTGGGGGCGAGAAAGCTAGTCAAGGTGCTCATTCCCGCTGCATCGTGGTACGATCGTAGCGCCCGGATCATCGCAGCCTTCTTTTGAACTGGTGTAAATTCGCAGTTTGAAAAAATCCACTGACAAATAATGAATGCATCAAGAGATTATGTTGGAAGGGACTGGTAAGTCAGACCAACTGAAAATTTGTATCAACAGCTATGTATGTTGTACTACACTTTGTGTCTATGTCTATACTCTATTTTACATGGGTTGCCAGATCGAGACGGTGTTGTCTGCGGTTGCAAAAGTAAATAATTTTGGATTGAATGCAACCACCTTGGGAAGATCTGGCGATACCAAAGTGCGACTGCTATCAAGGTACATGGGGTTTGTGTCGTCGTAGACTGTGCGCGCGGCGCCGTCGGTGGTCTTAATTCCATTGAGATCGTAGATTACTACCTTGCCTTCGCTCCCCACCAATACAAACTTGCCGCATGGCGAAAACGTACACGAACTTGTGGTGGGATATTTGTACGGGATCTGCGGAGGCGCGCGAATGGTGGTGAGGATCTGTCCCAGGAATGCATCGACGATGTAGTGATCGGCGGTGGTGCCCACTAAAAGCGTTTTGCCATTGTTGGCAAACTCCAATTTTGCAACCGTCACATTGTCTCTCGGTAGCACTACCGACAAGAATGGGCTTTTATCGAAACTGGCTATGTCGTAGAGCGAAATGTGCCCGTGGAGCGTGGCCACCCCAAACACCATACCTTGTGGATCGAAAGCCACCAGCGACTCTGCCCCCACGTCCAAGTTGCCAATAGGCAGAGACGTGTGGAGGTCCCAGAGCTTGACGGTGCGATCCAAACTGGAGCTGACAAAAATATTTTTGAGGGGATTGACTTCTATGCCGGTGACTTGGTCCTTGTGCCCTTTGAAGTACCGCAAGTACTGGTTGCTGTTGAGGGAAAGACACCGGATCGCATGGTCCACATCGACATTTCCAGCCGGCGTGGACGCATAGAGACATTCAAGGTCGTGGTGGGTAAACCGGGCTAGGTGTGCTCCGTACTTTTGACTCTGAATGTCCTTGGTGTGCGTTCCTTTGTGCATGTCGTATAGCTGGATGGACTTGTCGATGCCCGATGATATGAGGTACTGGCCCGAGTCATCGTAGTCGAGCGACGTGATGCTGCACTGGCGATGGTAGTCAAACCGTTTGGTGGGCCTACATGATCCAAGGATCTTGTCAGTTACAGCGACTGTCGAATGGTGCCGTGACATTACCGAAGCTACCATCTTCGAGTCTCCCCAGATTTGATGCGGGTCGGTCGCGGTCGTGCGCGCGTAAGGCGGTGCCCCTAAAGCAAACTCAAGTGACCGTTGATCAATCACCCTACAACGTATACGAAGTTAACTTTGCTCATTGACGCTTATCGGCTTCTGTATAGGTACAAGTGTGATAGAAACGTGCCAAGACGCGCAATTGATAAATAAACCCCACCAAATTAGTACTTGCAACTGCGTTTTACCGCCGTATTCTTCCCCAACGCACCATGAGCGAGCCAAAACCACCGTTCAAAGTCAAGGCTATTTATGAGTACAAGTCAGATTATGAGGATGACTTGACGTTTCCTGTTGGTCAGATTATTACTATCACTGAAATAGAAGATGACGAATGGTATTCGGGAACTTATGATGGTAAACTGGGAATGTTCCCCAAGAACTTTGTGGAGTTGTACAATGAGACTCCAGCAGCCCCCCTGCATCGTCCAGCTCCATCCAAAAGAGAAAGCGTCCATTCGCCAGTATTATCTGATTCAGAGCCAGCAGCAGCAGCAGAGCCTACTGCAGCCGCCTCGGCTGCTTCGGAACACGCTGAAGCAACTATAGAACACACCCCAAAATCAAGTGAGCCATCCAAAGCACCAAGTAATGCAATGAAAGGAAACGTACCAATGCCCGTGTTCCCAGGACAGAAAATAAATGATCCCTACAGTATCAAGAAACAGTTTATTGCTACCGGCAAATCGTCGTATGTTCCCAAAATCACGCCAAGAGACGAGTCCAATATCGTTGGCCATGCCCACCATGAAGTTCCTGAAAACGTGGAAGTAGTCAAGGGTTCCAGTGTTGGTGAAGAGCATAATGTAGACGAACCAAAGGTGAGTTTGAAAGAACGTATTGCGCTTTTACAAAAGCGTCAACAGGAAGAAGCCGAAGCTGAGGCTGCAGCATTGAAGAAGAAAGAAGAGCGCAAGCGGAAACTCGCCGAAGAGAAAGAGAAAGCCAAGTTGAAGAAAGAGGCCGAGGCCGAAGCTGCAGAAGATGAAATGGTAAAGGAGCCACAAGAACCGGAAGATCCAGTAGCTTTGAATAGTGAGCTGAAAGAACAGCAAGCCCGTAAATCTTTGGACTCGTCACATTCTCTTTCCCGTCGTGGATCTGAGGTTTCACATCATGCAAGCGCTCATACTACTGGTAGTCGAGACGTCGAAGTAAACACTCAGGTTGAGGAAGAAGAAGAACCTGAGCTGGAAGAAGAAGAGGAAGAAGAAGATGACGAAGAGCTTAAGAGAAAGCGTTTAGTAGAACGTATGGCAAAGATATCTGGTGGTAGAAACATGTTTGGAATGATGGGCATGGCATCCCCATTTGGAGCTGCAGCACCAGCCAAAAAGTCTCCCAAGAAAAAGGCTACAGAGGAGACCGAAACAGAGTCTAAGGAAGAAACTTCTCCACCTTCTGCCCCAGTTTCTGCACCAGCACCAGCACCAGCACCAGTCCAAGTCTCTGTCCCGGTTTCTGTTACAGAGGAGCCAAACCATGAAGCTTCTTCTATGGCAGAAGACGACAATTTTACTGACTCTGACGACAAGTTTCCTGAAGCAGGGGAAGGTCAGATACACCCAGAAAATGTCGAAGAAATGGACCACCCTCCTCCCAAATTAGACGTTTCAGACAGTGGTATCGAAGAACTGGACAACGACAACATCAAGATAACTGATCCAGTAATTGGAAACTTGAAAAAAGACCTTGAAGGTACTGGGTACGAGGCAGATGATGATGTATCTGATTTGGCCAAACTGCCGGCAAGAACCACACGTGAGCCTCCTAGTATTCCTTCTGGACCACCACCTGTTCCAGCCACTCCATCTGGATCCCAAAGAGCTCCACCACCTCCACCGCCTTCAATACCAGCTCCTCACTTATCAGAGCCAGTATCACGTCCTCCCATCCCGTCAGAAACTCCTCTTTCTACTTCTACTCTAAAGAGTAATGAAATGGCTCCTTCTGAAAAACAAGCACCACCTCCTATTCCAGACGTTGCTCCACTTCCGCCAGCATCTCCACCAGCAGCTCCGCCAAGGGTTCCGCTAGCTCCGCCAGCTCCTTCAGCAGTAGCTCCACCTCCTGTGCCAACTGCCCCACCAGTTCCACCAGTTCCTCAGGTTCGGGATGACGAGTCTGAGGATGGTATTGAAAACCATACTATTGTGAATGATGACTCATTCGACTCTTCTGAAGAAGAAGCTCCAGTTCCTCCTGTTAGATCTCAAACCTTGCCCACGGGATTCCCACCCCCAATCCCTGATGCTGTTCCACCTCCACCTTCCGGTGCTCCACGTTCGGTACCTCCGAGTATCCCACAACGTGCCAGTACGGACATTCATGACGGTAACGTTGCTCTTCCAGCTTTGGCAAGATCTTCGACAGTTGCATCAGCTGGCTCTCACAAGAGATCATCTTTAGACTCATTAAGTAGATCCAAATCCTTGAAGGATAAATCCGGCGAACAGACCCAAGCTGAACAGGTTCTTGGAGACTTAGACTTCGAACTTTCCAACATTAGCGGTGCAAGTAATTGGTGGTTGAGAGAAGAGCTTCCTGAATCTCTTACAAGTAAGATTGGTGTTGATTTGACTTTCGAGGTTGAATCCAATTCAATCAAAAAGAGAGGCAACAGAAGTGTAGTTTATCGTGATTACTACATTCTCTTCTTTGATTTGTCTCAATTGATTTTCGAATTGGAATACGAAACTGAAGATCCACGCTCAACTATTCATTTGGTAAGGCGGTTCACTAAGCCAATTCCAATCATTAGAAAAGATTTGCTTGACAAGTATCATAAAAACTATGGCCATTCCATTGTTTCGCAAGCAGCATCCCACATTGGACATAATGTTCAAGACAGCATTGTTTCAACCGTACTCGACCAATTGGCCGGTTCGTTCGACCTTGTCCTGCCAATCGGAACCAAATCTTTTGGGGTAACAATCTATAAAAATATCAATAATACCAATGTTGCCAAGATCGATGAAATTAGATCCGGTGATATTTTATGGATCAAAAATGGCAAATTTGTCAGTCAAAAGGGATTAATTGGTAGCAAGTCGAGTATAATTGGCGAAGGAAATGATAGCTACGCTGCCATTATTTATGAATATGATCCTAAAAAGGACAAGATAAAGGTTATTGAACTGGATGCTACTGGCCATGTAAGAAAGGAAAGCTACAAAATCGGAGAGTTGAAGAGTGGCAGGTTGAGAGTATTTAGAGTTGTTGGTAGAGGCTACATTGGCTGGTAAAATAGTTTATTGTCCAAAACCAACTAAATCATATATATTGTAAATGACTAGTTGAAAACCTACTCTTATCTATTGTAAATGACTAAACTATTACTATATACGCAATCACTTATAAGTCTTAGACCAGTACGAGCGAATCAAGTACTATTTCCCAGATTTTCCCGTTCCCTCAACCGTTTGATAGAAAATTACAACAAAGTTTTACGGACACAGCAAATCGCATGCTAAGGTTAGTATAAAAAAATGGAAGAGAATGTACTCGATTTATCCAAGTTTTGTTTTTGCTTTCATCTTATTAGCAGGGCATTTGATGAAGTAAAAAAAAAAGGGTACAATAATGGTAAAAAAACATAAGATTGACCCGAAGTGAATCAGTTGGAATTATATTGGGCAGTTATACTGGAAGTGAATTTTATTGGAGAACATCAGAAATTGAGTTGAAGGGGGACTTGTAAGGGGACTCATAGGTTGACAAACACAAAAAGAATACATGTTATATTAGTTATTAGACGCAAGTGAGGAGGTGAGACGGACGGAAACATTAATGGATATTCATGATAATCGTAATTCGTGAGATTGGGACATAGGCTACTTTCACTCTATTCGGGGAAGGGGGACAGTTTACCTGATCAAATTTGTCTTTATTGCACACAGACTTTATCACTCGAGCAGGCACACACAGAAGTTTAATACACGGACTCAATGGCAGGGAAATAGGACAGGAAAGGGACAAAGATTGATTTCGATGGATGAATGATCGGGAACACCTGGGAAATAAAATACTTACCTGGCACTACGACCTATTCCTTGCTGATATCGTGCTGGTCTAAAACATATAGATGTTTGCATGTATGGGTTAGTTGTTGCATTTGTATTTGTGTGGCAGAAGCGGCTCTTATATAGGGTATAATCGGACTGCATACAGCCTAGGTCACGGATGTGCGATAAGCCAACGCGGGGTCAACGCGATGGGAACATCTTACACAGACGAGCTGGCTCGGCCGAACATCACAGAAGTCTAAAGCTAAAGTTTAGTATGCATCACGTAGGCACTACCAACAGTAACTCTGAAGTTATTTTGCGACAAGGATGTACAGATGTGCTAACTATGTTTGGCCCATCGCTGATCTACCGCGAACTTCGAAATGCTCGCTAAATCTGGAGATCGTTTCTGTCTACTCGCGAACTTGGCCCATAACCATCAATGCGGTAAGAAGGGGGAACTTAAATAGGCCACAGGTCTAGTACGCTTCATTGGATGTAGTCATTGAGTACCTCTGAATCTCCAAACTCTTTCGCGTTACTTCGGCAGTCTGTCACTTCACGCCTTGTCGCTTTCCTCTTTCGCTAGTTTTCACGTCTAAACTCGCGAACGCGTCCGCGAAAAAAAAGCATCTCTTCTTGCAACCTTTCGGACGTACAACCTCAAATTGAGTCTGGTCAAGTAATGGTATAGATGACGCCTAGAAAAAACAACGACACACCTAGGCCCCGAACAAGATCATCTGCTGGTATTACAGAAAACGATCCTATGATAATAGCGAAACCCACTGATCCGCTTGCCACTCCGCAAGATATGGTACCCGATGATTCAGATACCCAATGTACCATCCTAGGAGTAAATGTGCCGAAGTTGCAGAATAGAAGAAGGAAAAGTAGCATAGACGAACTCAACTCGTCACCAATCAAAAGAATCCACAACGACTTTACTGAAAAATCGCCAGTTCGTCGGCTCATCAACTCGTCTCCAATAAAGCGTAAGAAATCGGTAGCATTTTCGGATGATTTGATATCCGAATTGCCAAGCACCCCACCACCACTTTATTCTGCCAACGACACACCTAAGAAATCCATTTTGAAAAGTAATAATCTCAACGTCATAGCCAATCCTGCTGATCCCAACGATACAAGCGTATGGTCAAAAGACACGCTCAAATCGTCCTATGGCCCTGCCAATCCCAGCTTTTGGATCCAAGGAACTATAGTACAGCTTCCTACGAACTCGCCGAACCTTCAAAGATTGGTCGATGGGTGCATCTCGGTGCTCTCGGAAGACAACTTCACTAAACGCTTTGAAGTTTATGCCACGCTAAATAATATCTACAAGTCCAACTTTGGCGACGTGATGGTCAAGCTTCTTACTATTGCTCCCATGTCTATTAACAGCAGTACTGCACGCTCTAGCCCCTCCAGATCTGCCTCCATAGACCACTCCAATCACATCATACAGCTCACCTACATAATCAAGCGAGACATTCTCAAATTGGAAGAAGAAATATTCGGAGGCCCCGGTGTTTCTCTTGAAGAAAAGGAAAATGGCACCCCACGTAATGACCCCTTCAGAATCCGTGTCATAAATCAAGCTCTCAAATTACTCAATTCTCTCATGTTGGACGTAGAACTAAACAACTTTCTTCCTTTGGATGAAGTAAGGTGGTTTTACAAACATGCATCGCAAATACTAACAAAACCCACATTATCCAAAGCTTTGGTCTCTCCCTACTTGATATTAATCAAAGATTGCAAGTTCAGCCAAAAAAAGAAGAAAACCTTGTTTGATACCTCAGAATTGCCTGAAACATTGCTCATGAGCTTGCTAAATATGAAGAGCTTTTCTTCATCTTCCATCATCACTGAAAAGTTTATCTGCTTCAAAAACTTCGTGCTTAATTTTCCTGGCATAATGGCCAAAAATGTCCAACACTGGATTGGTGTCTTGGTATTGAGCATATGCAACTTATCTTCATCATTCTTTGCCAAGTGCATTGGGATGAGTGTAAATACGTTGCTAGAAGTGGCCAAAACTTACTTGGACAACTTATCTGTCAAACAAGCAATGAAATCCTTTTTATCTGAAAAGGTGCCCAAAAATTTGAAGTTGATATGCTCAGATGTCCCGGCCGATTCCGATGATCAATGCACTAGTTCACAGTCTGCTAACCAGTCAAACATGGGCCTACTCATAACAAAACTCCAGGAACTTATCGATTACGGTAACGTTAAAGTTGCTACTGATATATGGTTTGCGATAACTATTTTGGTTGGTGATAATACAAATGGTTTCGAAAAATGGACCTACTTAAGCGATTGGCTTAGAATTCCCAAAATATGTTTCAATCTTCCTGATGTCCAACCCAAGATACATGCATTGAATGCCTGGAAAAGTGTGGTCTACAATCTATGTCAAAATGACTTGGAATCAGTGAAGAACTTAATTCTGGCTGTTGGAAACAAAAAGCAAGGCACTGCCGCTTCAACAAATACTCTTGACCGAAATCTGATAAATGTATCGTTCAAGCAAAAAGCCAGACTTTTAACTTACGTCTCTTCAAGTTATGATTTGAGCCAGCTTCCGAATGAAGTTCTTGATGGAATCAATAATATTTTGTTATCCATCCTATACATGTTGCTTAATCCGTGTTCCTTCAAAATGAATGGCAAATATTTGCAGACCTACTGGGATAAAATCGTCCATCCTCTAATTATCAATTTCTACTTCAAAAAAGATACTAATTCTAATCTGTATCTTCACAATTTGGGTCTTAGAACCTTGACCCATCTATTGAAAAACTTCATGGCTGTGTCTGAACGTAATTTCAGCAACATGAGGTGTTTGAATAACGATCCAGTAAACTTGAATGAAATCAATTCTTTACCAGCAAGATGGGTCTACAGCAGATTTGACAAAATTCTTCACAGTGTGATCATCGTATTTGAGCTGGATGTTTTGGAAATAGACCAAAAAATCAGTTTCTTCAACACTTTCTTGGGTAGTATTAAAATGATCACCAAGAAAGAAGTCAAATCCTCCGACCTGACATTTGACATCATTGACAGTTTGCCTTATGTTATTAAAATTTTATTCAAACATGAAAAAGGCGGTTTTGACTTGGCATACAGGTTGGTCATTATGTTGAACGATACCTTTGATGCTAGTGAATTGGTAACAGATTGCAGTCCTGTCAGTAACACCTCAAAAACTAATCTTTTAACACATGATAACTCCACTGAAGAGCAATCGAGGCCAGATAATGTCTACATTGAAATTTTGAAAAACACTTTTCACTCGCTTACACCCGTTCAGTTAAAAGACTTGCTAGGCTTGATTGTGGTTTCGCTTTCAACGAGAAAACTTTTGACCTTTTCTTATGTTTTGCTAACTGAAGATTTTATTCCTCTGGAATCGAGATTAAATTGCGAATCTTTGATTATATCCATGGTTACTGCTCGCCCAATTGAAAAAGGTGATAACGAACTCGTAGTATACGGACTTTTGTGTCAGAAATTTGATACTAATTTCGAATCTTTCGTCAAGAGATTAATTCAAAGTGTGGTTAGTATTCTGAATCAAGAAGTATTGAAAAAGAGCTTGGATTTGTTAGATCTTCATCTCTGGAGATTCCCTTTATTCAAGTACTTCTTGTTGCTTGTACAAAATGCTCCAAGCAGTGTCATAAGAGATTACACTTTTGATCTTTTGCAAGCCAGGTGGGCACAGGAAGTTGACGTGAACTTCTGTGATTTCAGCATGTTCTTGTTATCTAACAATTTCAATAAAGCTGTTTACAAACTTTCGGATCAAATGGTCGAGAGGTTTAGAACAATGGAGGAATCAAAAGCAGAATTTGAAGTTACATGGATGAACCACCTAAAATCCAGACTGACTGAGTCGAAAGAGGAGGAATTTGCTGAGCTCGACCATCTTTTAACTTCTTCCTACACTGAAATGAACTTGGACATCAAACCATACGTACACAATAATTGGGAATTTTTACCAAGGTTGAAAGAAGAATGGCTTAAAAACAATGATGAATTATACTATGAGGTTGACGAAAAAGCTTGTGAAGAAAAGGATAGAAAGGTTGAAGATCACGAAATGGAAGTGATTGATACTGAGGATGTAGTGAAGGTTGACGATTCTTCCAAATCTACTGATAATGTTGATGAAGCAATTCCAGTGGGAGGCACCTCGAGAAGAAGAACAAGAAAATCTGCTCTTGAACAACTTGAGA
Organism: Suhomyces prunicola; assembly: GCA_030568655.1. Taxonomy (NCBI): domain Eukaryota; kingdom Fungi; phylum Ascomycota; class Pichiomycetes; order Serinales; family Debaryomycetaceae; genus Suhomyces; species Suhomyces prunicola. The sequence continues at coordinate 37,284 of JAJMGJ010000020.1, read as the reverse complement.
GTGAAATTGTTTCTGAGAACAAGGAAAGTGATAAGGAAGAGGAAGAATTAGAAGAGCTAGCTTCACCATTAAGAAGATCTAAACGTAAAGCTAAACCAGTTACACCCAAGACTAAGTCTAAAAAGAAGAGTACCAAAAAGGAGAAAGAGACCAGAACTAAAGAGAAAGAAATTGCGAAAACCCCAACCAAGCCTGATGATCCTGAAAAGACTGTGTCGTCTAGTGTGTCTGAAGATTCTGTAACCAAGAAGAAGTCTCCAGCTAAAGCTTCATCCAAAACTCCTTCCAAAACTCCCAAAAGCGCAAAGAAATCTTCAGCAAAAGATCAGGAGTCACCTTCTGCTAGTCTATTTGATATTCATTCGTTCACGGCCATGCTAAATGCTAAATTGTCTTCACCTATGACGAAAGTAAGCAAGAAGAAAGCCAAAGCGGAATTGGCATCTCTGGAACCAGTTAGTGAAAGTGAAGCAGTAAAGGTGGTGAAAGAGCCGAACGTACAGGTTCCTTCATCTTTTGATGAGATTGATGAGATATCCGAGGTGGAAAAGGATTCTTTGACTCAGAATCCAGAGCCAGAGATAGTTGATAACGATTCTTTGGATATAATCGAAACATCGATTAAGCGAATTGATTATGGTAAGATTATGGAAGATGGATTTGTTGGGAACAAGCAACTGAATAGTCCTGGTAGATTGCGTAAACGAACTGTGCAAGAGGATGGAAGTCCACGAAAGAAAATAAGGGTCGAGGACGTAATGCAAAACGTCGTGGAAGAAGTAGTTCCTGAAGCTTCTAAGAAAGAAAGGAAAAACAAGAAACGGGATGTCAATAGAAGAAAGACAAGAAGTAGGAAGCTGTTGACGCCAGAAATCGACGAAAAGCTGACCTCACCTGAAGTGGAAATCAGAAATGAGGTGGTCAACGATAGTCAGATTGAAGTAAGTCAGGCTGGATTTACCAAAGAACCAGAAGTAATCGCAACAGAGGAATCTGAGATAGAGATATCTTCAAAGGAGGACTTCAAAACTACTCAGAGTGAAACAGATGATTCCGTCGTATCCAGCTTGGATACGTTCAATTCTGAGAATATGAAAGCTCATTCCACAGCCAAAGGGCAAGATGAAATAGAAGACAATAGTGGAATAGAAGCCAGTAGCCAAGAAGTCATTCCGGTTATTGATAATTCTATAACCGAAACTCCAGCCAGAGGGAAGAAATATAGAGATTCAAAAATCATTACTCAGAAGACTCAAAAAAACGATGAAGCTGTCTCTGGTCGCGAGTTATCAACCAGCATGGAGGAAAGCACACAGAAGAAAAATATAGAGGGTATAGATGCACCTACCGTGTTTTCGTGGGATGTAAAGGGAATGGCTCACTGGATGACGCAGCTTCCCGACGAGAGTATATCCAACATGACAGGACAGGAGCGTTTTCAGCTTGAGACCCAGCTTATGAAATTCATCTTGCGTATGAGAAGTGTCGAGTCCTCCGATAAAAGATTGTAATTCATACGCTGCCCGAGCCACACTTAGGCTAATTATACGTAGCACATTTTATAGAGTATAATTGGCAAGATATGACTTGATTTATAGACGTAACTAGCACTACTGATCGATACGTGATTCATGCCTAGCACAATAGGTTTAGTATATTGATTTTTGAACAACTCTTTCAACTCTTATTGAAACACTAGACCGCTTACATGCAATGGTTAGTAGCTGGCCGTGGTACAGAAATCAGCTAAGATCGCTTATTCGAAGCCTAAGGTTACTCCAAGTTAAGAGAATATGTCAGATTTTGGTTCCTGTCTGCAGTACCATCTCCCCACAGATCGAATTTGTATCTTAAGCCTAGTGGAGCAGAAGAATTGTGACAGAACAACATAGAATCAAGTATATACATAGCTTATACGTGAATCCGTGAATTTGATAATCCTTGTCAACATTGACTAATGTCGATTGTGCCATACAACACAAACAACCAGATCCTTTACCATGATCCCAACCATGGAATCGTCGTTGTCTATAACAACCAACAGAGCACAATTCTGATGCTTTCGACCAATGACGCTGGCCAGGGCACCCCCGCCATTACTGAAAGAGCTCATTCTTTCAAAGGAAATGACCAGTACCGCCGATACCCTCCGTATACGTGTCCCAATTGTGGATTCTCGTGGGCCAAAAACAGCGAAAGAAGAGGCTCTGACGAAAGCACCAACAGTTTAGCACGCACCCCCAGTGTGGAGCCATTTGAGTATAGATCATCAGGGCTTGGAGGTGGTGGTCCCAGGTTCATGCGCCACGACTACTTCAAGCTTCTTGGCACATTACCAGGAATCGCTGAGAACGAAGAGACGAGACTGTCACTCCACGAAAAACTACACCAGGCATTGCCGCCAGATATATTCAACCAGGGCTATTTCAAGCGGTTTTTCAAGAAAGTGCCTCCGTATACACTTGGTTCTGGTGCCCATGCCCAGGTGTATAAAGTGCACCACGTACTCAATGATATCAAGCTAGGAACGTATGCGGTTAAGCGTATTGGAGTGGGCAACAAGTTCGAGCTTTTGGAGCTGGTTCTTAATGAGGTATTGATTCTCTACGAGCTCTCAGTCAAAGGAGCCAATCATAACTTGATTAGATACAACCATGTGTGGCTCGAGTTGGGTGATATTGAAGACCTGAATACCTACTATTTGCCTGAGCTGGGCGCGGCCAAAAAAGGCCCCAACCAGATCCCATATATGTTCATTCTACAGCAATACTGTGGAGGTGGGCACTTAGAGGACTTGATCATCCAGAACTTCAAGATCGAGTCGAGGTTATCGTGGAAAGAAAAGGTGCAACGAGAGAGGATGAAGCGTAGAAAATCGCACCGTAAAAAAGTGAGCGAGGCCTCCGAAGGCAGAAACTGGCTTTCGAGCTTGGAGATATGGAAATTCTTTACCGATGTGGTCAATGGAGTCGACTACTTGCACATTCATGGTATTCTACACCGAGACCTTAAGCCTTCAAACTGCTTGCTTGATACAACCTACGATCCTTGTACTACACTTGTTCAACCTGTGGATCAGGCCCTGTTTGAGCATGATGTAGCCAAGCTTCCGACAGTGCTAGTATCGGATTTTGGAGAAGGAAAGTTCATTGACAAGCACTCTATGCCTGACCAAGGAATTAGCGTAAATTTGCGTAGCGAAAGCCGTAATGGAAACACCGGTACATTGGAGTACACGGCACCCGAACTCTGGCTTTATTCCAGTACCATGGGTAAGAATAAGTACATCAACGAGTTCACTTATGAAAGTGACATCTACTCGTTGGGTCTCATCTTATGCTATCTCTGTGTAGGTAGCTTGCCGTTCAGCGATATGATTGTCGACAACACTGATCCCCAAAATGTAAGAGAAACTATAATAGGCTGGTACTTCTCTCTTTCATTTGACCAGTTTAATGCTTGGTTCACTGGCCAGTGCCTGATTGTGGGCCTTGACCATTGTGTGGAAGACTACTCGGCTTTGGTGTATTCCATGATTAACGGAGAGGGCACGAGACCATCTACAGCACATATCTTGCAGGTACTCCATCAGATCCAGCGCCAGCGCCTCATCAAGACAGAAGGCTTCCCGATGGACCCAATTGATCCTTTGGCTACGATAATCACTAACGAAAGTCACGAAAGTCTTGACCAGTATGACGAAACCGCCTTAGACTTGACTTCTATAGCAAGTGACAGTAGTCTTCCACCTGAACGTGATGGCCCTGCATATCTATCTCCCGAAACACCACTGCAATCTCCATGGCTTGACCAGCTTGTGTCGTTCCAGACTCAAGTGGCTCTTATCTACTTTGCATGCTACATAGCTTTAGAGAGTATAGGCTACTACAGAAGCATGACCTTGCCTGCCTTGCTTATCAAGTACTTCGCCCTAATACTGCTAGGTTTCCACTATACGTCGCTCGGCAACCAATCCCGGGTCTTTACACTCACCTTAGCATGTCTTCCCATCGTGGCTTCGGTAGTGATGTATTACGTAAGCACCCCATTCTGATGAAAAAAATCCCGGTCAAGACATGACTTAAGAGGCTAATGGGAACTAAGAGAAAGAAGGAGGCGCCAGTGGCCAAACCAAAGAGCAAGAAGCAAAAGAAGAAGCTCACAAAGTCGGGAATCGTGGCAAAACCCAATAAGTTTAGCGTTTTGCCCGAAGAAGAAAACCTGGACTACATATTTGACTACGATGCCCTCAACCGCAAAAACAAAGATATCGTGTTGGTAGATTCCGATGACGATGAGGAGGATGTAGTGGTCGTTTCAGAAGATGAAGGTGAAAGCGAAGCCAAACTGGAACTGGAACTTCAGCCTGCAAGGAAAAAGGCCAAAACCAACAAAGTAGAGTATAACGAGCTTTCCAAGAACCAGGATTTCATAGGGTTTGGTGAAATCTCTTCAGATGAAGTGAGTGATCAAGGAGAAGAGGAGCAACACGACCAAGACGATATAGATGGACCCAATGCTACTAATGACGTGTCCAACCCGTACCCATGGATCAAAGACCACGATCACTCAAAGCAAAAGGAGATAGCAGATTGGCTTACGATGGAAATGAAGGACTTTGTCAACTACATATCGCCGTCATCGCAAGAGATCCACACCAGAAACTCGGTGATAAACACCCTCAAAACCAAAATCAAAGAGTTTTGGCCCGCTACAGATGCATATGTATTCGGGTCTTCGGCCACCGACTTATACTTGCCAGGATCCGATATTGACATGGTCATAGTGTCGAAAACAGGAGACTACGAAGAAAGGTCGCGGTTGTACCAATTGTCGTCTTTTCTTCGGGTCAACAAGTTGGCCAAGAACATCGAGGTGATTGCCGGCGCCAAGGTGCCCATCATCAAGTTTGTTGATCCTAGCTCAGGCATACACATAGATATATCGTTTGAAAGAAAAAACGGGTTAGTGGCAGCCAAAAAGATCCGCACCTGGATTTCCACTACACCTGGTTTGAGAGAGTTGGTGCTTATAGTGAAGCAGTTCTTGCGTTCAAGAAGATTGAACAATGTTCATGTAGGAGGACTAGGAGGCTACTCGACCATTATCTTGTGTTATCATTTCTTGAAACTCCACCCCAAAATATCGACCAATTCCATGGATGCCCTTCAAAACTTGGGTTCCTTACTTATAGAGTTTTTCGAGCTTTATGGGCGTAATTTTTCATACGACAATCTTATAATATCGTTGGATCCAGAGACAGATATGCCACGGTACTTGTTGAAGCTGGAAAATCGCTCGTTGGACACCTCACGTAATCCGTTCTCTATCATCATACAAGACCCTTCGGATCCCTCCAATAACATCACCAGATCTTCATACAACTTGAGAGACATCAAAAAGGCTTTTGGAGGAGCCTTTCAATTATTGGTAGAAAAATGCTACACTTTACACTCCGCATCATACAAGGCCAGAATAGGCAATCTGATACTTGGGGATATAATAAAGTTCAAAGGCTCTCAGAGAGATTTCAACGATGATAGAGACAAGGTTTCAAACCATGCTTTGATATCAAAAGATGTGTTGGAAAGCGATGAAAGCGATGGCCTGGGAGGTAACGATAAGTACTACTTTTCAGATATGACTGACGAAAGCGAAACAGAAAGGATTCCTGAAGCCAAGCCCAAAAAAGTAGAGCTCAACAAACAGAATAGTGACAAACAAAATGGTAACAAAGAAACCAATCCAAACGAGACTAAAGAATTGGTGTTGAATTATTTGAGCGTGGGGAACGAGGACAACAGCGCGAAAGAAGATGAGGACGATGATAGCGGTCCCGAAAGAACAAAGTCGTCGTTGGACAAAAACGTTCGTCGAGATTACTGGGCACAAAAGGGATTGGAATTAAGCTAAATAGATTAATCTTGTTAATGTACTACATGCTTAAATTAAAACAACTTTAACACGGACGTAGGGGTCGTTATGAGCAACTATGTATCGACTAGACCTCCGACGGGCTACGGTGTGAAGCTGAGACATCTATGGTTCCATATTACATTGCTGGGCATTTACTCTCAAAGTTTGGCCATCTCAGATGGTTTCTTAACAACAATTGTTGGTGGCTGGGCGTGAGTTGAGGATGTTGTCTATTGGAGTATTTTCAGCTCTATCTGGCCTCTGATGATACTCTGAAAATGTCTGAGGATCTATTTCATCCACTATATCATCAAATACTTCCTTCACGCCCAGACCCTCTTTGGAACTAGTCTTGTACCATTTGCCTAGATCATGGTCACGGCAGAACAGCTCTATGGATTCAAGCTCAGCTTGTTTCTGTTGCTCATCAACGGATTCAAAGAGATCACTCTTATTGCCTACAAGTTTGACTTTGATGGGAGTATCTGAATCTATCCCTCCGTTCAACGCCAACTGGTCTATCCAGTACTTGGCGGTGGTCAAGGTCTCGTGAATATTGCCCATATCAAAGCATACCAACGCAATTCGGGCATTACGATAGTACATAGGAGTCAATGAGCGATACCGTTCTTGGCCAGCCGTATCCCATATCTCGTACTTGACTTTCTGGCCCGATCTCCCTGTGTACTCCTTGGTGATGAATGCGGCGCCGATGGTGTTGGCGGTGTTTGAAATGTACTTATCGGCAGTAAACCTGTTGACCAACGAGGTCTTCCCTATAGACGAGTCGCCTAGCACCACTACCTTGTACGGCAACAGCGGCACATCACTGGGATCGGTCATGCTATGGAGTAGATGACTAGAGATTGGTGCGGCACGTGATGTCCTCCCTATATCTGAACTGGTACATCGACCGCGGGGTTTGGTTTTCAAATCCCTACACTTTCACATTGCGGATCCACATGGATAACAAAGGCATTGGAGACGGGCACAGTGGGGACAGCGCCGGCAGAAAGCATGTAAGCAGAGCGTGCCTCGAGTGCCGCAAGAAACACTCAAAGTGTGACGGCGAACTCCCCAAGTGCCGCAAGTGTGTGTTGCAAAACAAGCCATGTACATATGTCGAGAGCCATCGAGGAGGGTCTCGGAAGAAAGGGGTGAAGAATGAGAGCAAAAAAGCCCCAGGTGCGCTCAGTGAGGTGGCTCCACCGGGTGTGCGAGATATAGAGGATATGGTTACGTTTTCTACTGCCAACAAGAACGACATGCTGAAGGGCCGTTCGCGAGTCCGCCTGCCCAGTGACGACGAGTCACTATTGCAAGAGCTCTTTGCCATGCCGTGTGCTCAGATTGGCCATGAGTGTAAGAATGAGTGCGGCAACAAAGACGTGTTGAAACACTTCAAGGACAGACGCGGCAACCTGCCATTGTCGCCTGCTGAACGAGACATGATTATGAATCTCCGCAAGAGGAGCAAAATCCAGTCGTCGGTGGCAAGCATTGATATGTTTCTTGCTGAGAAAAACCGGAACAAGAAGCAGATTCGTAGCTTCGAAGATATGAACTTGGCCACTTTCTACACCGACAACCGCCACTTGATCAACCTACAATACCTTGACCAGGGAGTGATCTTGGACAACTACTATACGACGTTTCACAAACCGCACCCGTTTTTGCCGCCCTCGGCCGACTTTCACCAGTTTGCGCTCGACCCCAGCATCGCCACAGAATTGCTATTGATCATGAAGGTGGTGGGCGACGGCCAAACCATGAGTAAGTACAACACCAACCTCAACCTAATCGCAGACGTGGTGCTTCAGTGCTTAAACGTGGTGCGGCAGAACCCGGTGTTGGACATCGTTTCGGTTCAGGTACTCTTGCTTATCAGCATAGTGGCCCATGTCTCGTCGTTGCATGTGTTGAGTAGAGACATACGGCACTTCTGTATCTACTTGATGCAAGAGTTGGGGATCCACATGGTGGACGCCCCGGGCACCAAATGGGGCAGTCAGAGCCCATTTCTCCACTCGCCGCGGGTGCAAAAGATCCCGCACCATTTGCTTAAGGATAGCGCGCGCAGAATCTACTGGGAGCTCTACTTCTTCGAGATTATCATGGGCTCAGCGGACGGGAAAACGTTGACGCCGCTAGCCAACATCGAGGCCCATGTCAATTATCCTCTGAGTCCCCCGCGCGACGTGTTTGACTACGACGGTCGCGCCAAAACAGGCGCCCTAGTGTCGGAAGCCATCGAGATGAACCAGCTCATGATCCAAAAGAAGCCCATTGCAACCAAGCGGGCGCGGCTTCGCGCCAATTTGTCGTCTTGGGAAATGAAGTTGAGCGACCCCAACCTCTTTGATGCACCTAATCTCGTACACAACAACGGTAGGGTCAACGAGGGGGTGCACCAGTCTATTCTACTCTTCAATTATGCTCTGGTGTTTGCGTATCGTCCCTTTTCAATGCTCTGGAAAATCAATTCGCCCCAAAACCCGCAGTGTGGATCAAACGAAGCAATTAATTCCACTGAATTATTGCCTCAGCCCAATACAAAATCGGCCAGTATCATTGATACGCGCAAAACAATATCGGCCGCCGATTCCATAGTAGAGCTGCTTATCAACACGAACTCCTCAAAAGTGTTAGAACGCTCGCCGGTGTTTGCGTGCGCCTTGGCCCTTTCGTCGTTGGTGCATATGAGTGCCTACATTTGGGAAGAGCAGTTGCTAAAAGACAGTCTGGGTCTGGTGGAGGGAGTAAGCCAACATGACTTGGAAATGTTGGCCGAGAACATCAAGTTGGCGTTGTCTGCAATATACCCCATTTCACAGCACTGGATTCTTTCTGGAAAATTAGTGAAACACATCCGAGAATCCCTCGCTATGTTGCGGCCCCAATTATACTCCCAACTCCAAAACTTCTTGCCGCAAGTTCAAGTGGCTATAGAACCCCAAGACATGCCTTTATCTCCCACCAATGAACCTGTATTTAGCGAAGGTTCGGCCCGTGATACTACCAGCGACACCTCGTCCAACTCAAATCCTTTGACAGAACTTTCTAAGTTGAACGAGGTGACGATTCCCAACGATATTATATCAAACAATTTGTTGTTTGACGATAACAAGTCATTCAATCAGCTCTCCAATTTCGACACAGGATGTGATTGGATAGATAAAGCATTGGTTGACTTCTTCGACTCAGACGACTTGGATATTTAAATTGTAAATTAGCTGTACATACCTCAAAAATGCTTACTGTTATTCTAGCATTAATCAAAAACATATGACTTATACATTAAAATCCTATTAAAACCAAGAAAGCTTATCATTTCCTTCCCAAATCAAATCTCCAGAGACCAACAACTTGTTATCATGATGGTCGTTTATCAAAATGGCCGATCTCGAAGAGTTATCAAGTCCATGTTTGGACTTCCATTTATCGATTATCACATGATGTGCCTTGGGCGACACCTCGGTCTCCCACAAGACGATTTTTGTGCTCGTTTGACTCGAGTTTTCAGAGTTTTGAACAAGAAAGTGTTTCATCTGCTTGAGAAGTTCAAGCGTAGTTGAGTCAGTATCATAATTATCGGCAACTAAGATTTTCAAGACCGTGGCGTAGTTTTCTTGCTTGCTGGTCCAATCAATTGTCCAGATAATGGAACCTTGATAATCACCCTTTGCATCGGAGAGCTTCAAACCAAAAGTCTTGGGGTCGATTTCTTCGAATTTTTGCGACAACTTCTCAAAGGATGCCTGCTTAAGGTCAAGATGATGGTCATCGTGTTTTTCGTAAAAGAGCTTGTAACTTATATACTTGCTTCTCAAATGAAACCAGTCAACTAAGCTCGAAGTGGGACGAACCACTACTCTTGGCTTGGAGTCACGCGATACTTTAGCTGCGATTTTCCGATCTAATTGATTCGAGTAGTAATCCAAGTATGCATCAAACTGATGGAAGTATAAAGGTTCAACTTTTCCGGCCAGCTCAATCCCATCGTTTTCGTCAATTTCGACTGGAATGTTGGTCAAAGGAACGCCAAAAGACTTGAATCCATTCTTGGCATAATACTCGCCTATTTCGGAGTATAAAAATGTAAATCCGTCAGCGCCTAAGTACTGATTTTTGCACATTTCCACCAATTGGTCTATCATGATTCTAGCCAACCCTTTGCCTCTATTTTCAGGATAGCAGAACACGCCTCCAACACAACCACTCAAGACATCTTTACGAACAGCCTTGCCATCTACCAAATCGTATCTCCAAGCCTCTCTGATCAAAAGCTCACATGATGCTAGAAGCTTGTCTTCTCCATCACAATATAAACCAAAAACCACCAATCTATTGGGGTGAGAATTGGTGATTTTGGAAGTTCCCAAGACTCGTTCTCTTACGACATAACCTTCTGAGCTAAGCTGGCCTTTCCATGTTTCACTATTGCGAACTCTTGAGTATGTGATCAACTGAGGGTCTGTAATCTCCACCAAGTGGTATTGTGCTGTCATGCTGACTATTACTTGCGGTTAATTGGTCTATTGAAGTTATGAGATGAGGGGGTTCGCGAGTCACCAAAGTATGAAATTCGAAATCCTTTGTTCTAATGTGTATCTTGGTATGTATTTCACCTAGAAATTGGATTCCTATATATACATCCTAGGCTTATCTTGCTGATAATGTGTAGTAAAACATTGGTGGCGCTTAACGCGTTCTCTTGACGTTAGTGGATATCGCGCGTAATTTGCCATATCTGGATTAGGCGCACCTCTAAAACTCCGAAGGGTCTTGGCAGAGGGAAAGCTTCAATTCGTACTATTGGGCCCCATATGTGTCACCAGGAAGTTATGTTGCAAGAAGAGCTTTAACTAACACCAATTGTAGAGTAATAAGATATACCGATGATACGTGTAGTTCATTGTTTTGATCTGCCTACAACATGATATCTGTATCTGCGCATTTCCATGATTTTACCGAAGGGGCAGCCGACTCATCTGAGATGAGATCGTGGTTCCAGATCGTGGTTCAGAGGAACCTTAAATTACTTCAATTGTTCTTTCTCCATGATTACTTCTAAATTGGGGCTATTCCGTCCTTCGCAAGGCGATTGTAAAAAGACTGAACCCTTCATTATTTTTTTGTAGCAGGAAGCCGTGACTCCTAGCATCCCATCAATCGTTCTACAACGTTCCATCATATACTCCACATCTCCCTCCAACACTCTATTAACCTCTCCACCTTTCTCTGTCGGGGCCTAGCGTGGTTGGCGCACGACCAGATACAAATTTGTTCAACGTTAGTACAGTAAGTTCGAAGAAGCATACAATGGAATTATTACCAAACGGACAAAAGAATACAGCCACTGAAGTATCGTGGGAGGATCAACAGAAGATTAACCAATTCTCAACTTTAATCAATAAAAAAGACGAAAATTTGGAGATCTTAGAGAAGTTGAAAATTGAAAAAGAATACCTTGATGATTTATCAATGGAGGTCGAGTTGATGGATGAAGATGAAAAGATCCAGTACAAGGTAGGAGAAGTTTTCATGTTTATGAAGGTCTCAAAAGCTATAAGTCGAATTGAGTCTGATAACGAAGTCCTCTCGGGAAGAATAGAACAGATAGACGAGACTATAGAGAATTGCGATGAAAAATTGAATGAGTTAAAGAAGCAATTGTATGCCAAGTTTGGGAAAAACATCAACTTAGAGCGTTAAAATTGGGCTTAATGAAAACTAATGAAAGACTTGGCAATTGATAGATAATTAGTTGAGTACACTTGTAAATTAATAGACACAAAATATAGAACCTAGCAGAAATTCTTGGACAGTGCTGCTTCCGCGTACAAATGAATTGATTTCATACACAGTATTTCAGCACTATAACTTTACTATGCGGATGTCACTTGAGCTACTACGTATCATTGGTTGCACCAGAAGCTACGTATTTGTGATCACATTTCATTGAGTTTGTTTTTGGGCACACAACGCTTCATCTCTATGTCGACAGTCCGTCAAGAACAGGAAGTCTACCCCGAAATATCAAAGACTATGTACACCAAAAAAAAAAGCTATTTTTATTTACAATGTTAGGCTATAGTGATGTCCAAGTTTATAAGTCTATCATATCACTGGAAGTAATGTCTATGAATATGTAGGTATCAATAGATTAATCAAAATTGAAGCCTTTTTCTTTCAATTCTTCATCGGATATCATTACTTTATCGATGACCTTAGCGTCAATTAACTCCTGGTAGGTGAGGGCCGACTTGCCGGTTTCATCACGGTATTTAAGGTATGCCTCCTTGATACCCTTGATAGAGCCACGGACGGCAGTCTGTTCTTTGTCCCAAAGCTTTGGAATCAAGCCTTTGTTTTCACTGCCCTCAATTGACTTCAAAACTTGGTCGTTCAAGAGATTGGAGTAATGGACATCGTTAGGAAATAACAAGTCATGGAAAAATTTACCATCACCACGCTGTTGGATTTGTTCATCTTCCCAAGCTTTCATCTCCTCTACAGAAGGCAAGGGGATTTTGCCGGACCAGACCTTGGATAACCAACATCCTTGGGTTTCGGCGGCTCTGGTGGGTAAAACGTAACGAGCTATACCGATAATTGCTAAGTTGGGCCAGTTGTAGCAGATAATATGCTGGTAGTTGCCAAGTATACGGTGGCCGTCAGTAAGAATAGGCTTGTCCGAATTGTTTATCTGTTCAAGGTAAGGGAACGACTTCAAGTATCCGGTTGCAAATATAACTTTTTCTACATTATCCAATACAGAGCCGTCTTTGAGATGAAGGGATTTGGTAGCAGCATCAAATTTGACAATGTCAGGCACTTCCTGTATGAACTCACTGTGTCCTGAAGGTAACATATTTTCCGATCTTTTGGACTTATAAATAGTTCTTTTCAATCCTGTGGCCAATTGATATGCTAAATCTCCTCCAGATGCAGAATTACCCACAACCACAATCTTGCCACTAAGATCATTGTAGTCCTCAGGTTGACGGTATGCCTTGACATGGAAAATGGAGCCTGGGTATTTCGCGTTCCAATCCTCCATACCAGGACGGTGGGGCACATAAGGAACCTCGTAGTTACCACTTGCAATTACCACGGCATCGTAGGTCTCCACCACGTCCTGGAATCCTTCGTGTTCACTGGCTACCAGAGCCCCCTCGGTTTCAGAACAAACAGGCCTAGACGTCACCTGCCACTTCTGGTTGGGCAACAACTTACACTCGACAATTTTAGTGTTGAACCTTACATATTGTCCCAAGTCCTCGCAGTAATCTCTCATGTACTGCAAAACTTGGGTTCTGTGCGGGAATACAGGCACCCCTTCAGGAAACGGCAAGCCGGCGTAGGTCATGATATCTTTGGGTACATTTGTATCCAAGTAGTTGTAGACCGGGGCGGCCCAAACGTATTCCTTCTTCTGTTCGTTCCATACTGGCTGGATGTCTACGGGTTTTTCGTTGGGAATGTTACAGGATGCAATATCGGTTTCTGGCGTGTAATTCCACAAGCCGCCAAAGTTGGGCCGACGCTCAAAGGCTTGTACCTTGTCGAAGGCCTTTTCCATGAGCATGGCTTTCAAGGTTCCCGCACCTGAGGGTCCGGCGCCAATAATGGCAACAGACTTGATGTTTTTGAGCGCTTTCTGAATACACATCGTGTGGGTGGGGAGATAAAAATATAAGGCCAGAGAATTGGGGTTATATACGAAACGGGTTCTCGGCGTGTGTCTACCGATGATGCTCTGTCCCTGCCCTCCGCAAAAGCCGAGCGGTGGTTGCCGCATGGGGTAATCTGATCTCAACGAGAACTAGCCGCATACAGCGGGTCGTGGTTGCTACTTTGCATCTGACCAGTAGGCTTGAGGACCTTCGAGAAGGCCAACAACATATTCTCATTGCTTGTTCCCAGACCTCGACCGTTCCGTTCGCAGTCATCTGGTCATCGCGCCATTTTTATTAGAAACCTTTCTTGGCGCAACTCACTGTGGCTGTCAAACGAATTAATTGGAGTTCGAAAATGTCACGTGTGAGCGGCACTTGGTCGGGCCCGCCACTCGTATTTTATCCGCGGTGAACGCACCAAAATATACGAACGTCCAAAGAAGCCAGTCGTTTTATATAATTGAGGGACTTGAGCGGTTTAACAAGCTACGGAAGTCGTATTTAATGAACGAATAGAATAGCCTAGGACCTGACCTAGGACGAAATTTGCACTCATGAATCTTCTAGCAATAGACTCTGGTTCGGTCGAATGTATAATAAAATAATTACCATAATTCTAAATCAGTTAACAAGATTATTGAGTATGTTTATAGCTGAACTAAAATGGAGCAAAATACTTTATTGAACCTTATCTTGTTTTATAGAATTATTTGAATTTGGATTACTATACATCATCTCTTCTTTGAAAGATTTGTTGATAACATTTGTAATTCATCTTATTTTACGAGAAGATCAATTCTATTATCAATCAAGTCATATCATTCATATTGACCAATAGTATAATTAAAAAGTCAACATGTTAAATTTTCTCATTGACACCTACCACGGACTTTACCAATCTTTATTTTACAAAAGATCTCGACTGAAGAGCTGTTAATTATTCATCCCTTTATGAGCGAAGAATCGTAAGTGACAGTTTGGCTAATTATTTTTTGTGTCAAAAGCCTCAATAATATTTTTCAACTCAATAGCATTAGTAGACCCATTTTCAAGTAATATATTCAAATATGTGCAATCACCGCAAACAAATTCACTTAATGCTAACGACTCTAAAGTCTATGATGACACTGTACAATAGTTTACTACTTGCTTAATTGGTACGACTTAATAAATTCACTCTAAATGTTTTAAGAACTAGTTAAGTAAAAAATGATAAATGCCATTCTAAATCCAGAGGTACTTATACCGAAACACTATTGTATCTTTTAAAAACATTCGATAAATTGTTATTCTAGAATCTATTGAATTGGCACAACATCCGAGTCAGTAGTGTACTTGGCCTGGCCAATGCTAATGGCATTTACTTCAATATCATAGACAATGTAGAATGACCTCAAAATATCATCACCAAAAGTTGGCAAGTTGTTGTAGTCAGAACCATCGGAGCTGTAACTCAAAGTAGAGTAACACAGTCCCAACCAATTAGCACCACCAGGAGCCACGAAACTTGAGTAAGGAACTTGGATTGCTTTTTTGCCGTTTCCAAAGTTGAAGGTAAAATACTTATCAGGTTGATTGCAACTGACTAGGTAAGGCTGGCTACCTCCAATATTGACAAATCCATCCATTGCTCCAGCAACAGCATCGGCAACTGGTTGAGGTAAACGGGTATACGAGTAACCGGAATCGAAAACGACACCAGTACCAATATTGGTAGAAGCACCATCAATGGTCACCGAATCTGCAGCTATACCCAATCTGCTTGGAAATTCACCTGGTAAAGTTAACAAGCCACCGTCGATTTTGGCATTATCAATTCCTCCAAATAACAAGGTGCCTGAACTAGCACTTGCACTGTTCAAGTACAAGGAATATGCAGCTTTGTTGATAATACCCTGGTCCTTAAGATCCCATGGGAAATCAGCATATTCAGAGCCAGTGTTGCCAGAAGAGAAAACAGGAGCTTCACTTGAGTTTAAACCAATACCAATAAGCCCATGAGTCAAGGAGGTGGTAGTGGCATCTGCAAATTGGACCTGTTTGACAGTAGGACCATTAGGAATAGTCACATCGTCCAAATAATAGGTTCCACTAGTGGAAGTCCCATCGATGTAGGTCAATTGAAAAGCTTCACCAGTGTTCTTGGAAGCCGATGATTGAGATGGGTTGTAAGTTCCCAGGCCTTTACAGTTACCATTTGAGCAGTCTGCATTGGAATCGACAACCCACAAATCAGAACTACCAGTATCGACTGTCACAGTAACAGGCTGTTTGTTTGTACCAATCAACAAATCGATATTGTAGGAGTACACTTGGTTAGAGATCGGAGCTGAAACGCTGCCCAGTCTTTTGGCGCTATTGCTTTGTACAGTTCCATTGGTGAAGTTCATACGGACCACGTCGAAATCTAACGACAAGACTTTCTTACTGTTGGCTCTACCTTCGATAATATTCGAAACAACTTCGGTGGGTAAAGAAGCCACCAACGACAAATAACCAGCCAATGCTGTTAAGTATGATTTAGCTAACATTTTATTTGAATGATTCAATTGATACAATTGTAATGCCAGACCCAAACCTAGGGCCAAACTCACCTCTTTTATATTCCATAGATCTGGTATAGTTTCATATACCCATTTACAAAAACCACAATTAACGAGCTCGGCTCTTGCCTGTTGTGGGCATGGCTTAGGTGCGAACAATAAAGTTTCAATTCAATTTTGCAAAAATTTATTAGATAACACATTCCCTTACCAGTGACATTAAGATACTACGTTTTGGACTTCTGTAAATTTGTTCACCAATGTGACATCATTTAGGTGACTAAATCTGAGTATTACATAACACGTCTATACAAATTTCAACAAAAGGGTTCAAGCATCAGAAGAATGTTCCGTACTTGACACGGCTAAGAAAGGTTAACTTGTTCATATTTTTTCGCAGAGCGACACACTATTGAACTACCTTCCGCGTCACTAGGTTCATAGTTGATGAGACAGAATGACTCGGCTATTATTGCGCTGAAACAGGATTTAGGTCTAGTCTATGGTAACCTTATTAGAGTCAACTCCTCTCGCCCAATGACTGCTATCATAATCTAATCAACCAACTCCTTTCGCAATAATTTTTGCACCCAAATGCGTGTCTACTTTTGGCGTGCTAATTCATAATCTTGCATGCGCTCACGGCACTTGACATATTCCCAGATAAGGAATATATTCTTGGCGGACGGCTCGAGTGAAACGGGTTTTGGTTCGGTGTCCAAAGAACGAAGCTAATGTTAGCTTAATCAAAATTAATGAATTGCTGGTATCGCGATGTTACATTTCTGTAGAATGGTGTTCCAGGAGAGTTAATGAAGTCTAGCAAAGATGTTGCTTTGAAGGGAAGTGTATTATTCCCTGCGCTATATTTCTCTTTTGCAGCCTATCTCTAATATGCGATTCATAGGGATATGGGGAAACGTGACTCACCTTGAATGACAATTTCTTATCAGTACTCTGATTAGAATCATCCGAAAAAGACTCAAGTAACAGCAGCACCGGTTGCCTCTAACTTGCGCATTTTTGACTGAACTCGAAATTTTTCAGAATATTTTGATGACCATACTCGCAAATTACAATCTACATGGACATCATGACCTACTCTATCACAATACTTTAGATCGTATCATTAACTATTAGGGCCACACCTCATCCTCTCGTCTTCTTTTGCATGTTATCTAATATACTTAATTGACCATCTCAGAGTCGCACATTTTTGTGCAATTACTTATTTTGCGCCCAAATCGTCAGACAAGATATCGAGGTCGCTAAGTCCGCTTACTCAACATGACTTTCGTGTATCCTGGCTAATTAGTATGAGTTCTTTCGTTCTAACTTTATTTTAGCAAACCGGTTTATCTTGCTTTTTTTTTTGTGTTCTTTTACTCGTGGAGTTATATTACAACTAAATAGATTTAAATTACTATAGTACATGTAGCGAGCTTGTTATTCGTCGTCGCTATCTTCATAGGTAGGAATGTCATCAAGTATTTCCTCATTGGGCCTTTTCCTCTTAACTGGGGGCTCGGCTGCTGCCTGTGGAGGCGGGTGGTCCGCTGGTTTGGATTTGATTCCACGCTCTCTTTCGTAAGCACGCGCTTTCCATGCCTTGGATATTTTGGGACATGAATCAAAGATCTCTTTCTCACGAACACCATCTTTGATACTTAATAGAATTTTTTCAACTACACTGACATGGTTACCATTGCTTTTATCGTTTCTGAACCGCAACATTTCCCAGTACCCGGACTTGTTGGGACTTTGCCGACACTCCAAAATACGGCCCTGTAATGGAATTTGGAGCGCCTTGAGTCTTTCCCAGTCCAGGTCAGACAAGTCTAGCTTGGCGAAATCAGTATGAACGTGTCCACCCTGCCACACCTTGAGTATTATATTGTTAGGTTTTGTGTCGTAATCAGTATATGTCGACGAAGGGTCTTTCTCGTCCAAGTCAGGATCTTGATATTGGTTGAATCTCAATTCGAGCTTATAATCTACGGTATTTTCTTCGGCAGGTTTCCACTTCAACAACGTAGGATCGGTCCCAAACACGTATGGGGTCTCGGCGCATGTAAATATAAGTCCGTCGGACTCATGGAACAATTGATCTTTTTTGGACAAGACGTCATCGGCATGGTACGCCGAGGTCATCAACTTGAAACTGACTTTGAATGGGAAATCGGGCGCGTTGACAATCCGAGGGTTCTTCTGTTTGAATCTGTCGAACGGTTTCATGAAGTTTTCAGTGATATACCCCAACCGTTTGGGTAATGGCCGATCGACTATTATCTTACTGTTCATGGCCAATGCATCGAAAATACAGTATCTCAATACAGGCTCACTGACGTTTTTCGTTTCCAAAACCAATTCACCGTCTAGAAGTGTGCCGTGATGGAATGAAGGCTCCTTCTCTGTTTCGTCTACGGAAGCCGGGAAATGGATGTTGGGGATGTGATAGAAGTCGTTTTCTCGAGTGATCAAGAAAACACCCTCGCCTCTGACGGCGTCATTGATAATGAAAAGCAAGCAACGCAAGCCATCCGATTTCTCACACACAAAATAGTCCTTGTTCATCAAAGTCTCTTCGAGGTGTCTTCTTTCAAACGACACCGGCTGGGACCCTGGAAACGACGGGTATCTTCTTTCCAAAAGCTCAGCCACCATCTGCTGAAGCTCTCGCGTCTCATACTCGTCTAGCTTGGTCCCTGGTATCACGGGAATATCCCTTTCCTCCAACTGAATCATGCTGTGGTTGACGTCGAGTGGCTGGGCTGTACGAAATCTTCATGAACGAGGTGGCACGTGATGCGAACTATACGCGAGTGATGGGGAAGAGCACCAGGTAATGGAGGTGAGTGTGGTTCAGAATGAGGCTTACACCGCAGGTAATAGCGAAGGCACCGATCGTGCTTAATCCGGAAGGCCAACTTACCCTTCAGCTTCGAAATCTTCAGATTCCCTACATAGAGAACATCGGGGTCACCCAAGACAAGTATAGTGTGATCGATTTGACCAACAACAATATCATCGAGCTCCGCAACATTCCCGCGAATTTAGTGAAACTAGAGGTGCTATTGCTTGCCAACAACAACATAGTGAGGATAGGGGAGAATTTTTCACCCGAGAACCGCATAAAGTCCGTGTCGCTTGCCAATAACAATATCGACAGTTTGGGACGAGAAGTCACAGATGTATTTCACAAAGTAGAAAACTTGGTTTTGAGTGGGAATCCTATATGCGAGAAGGAACATTACCGGCTCTACATTATATGGCTTGTCCCAAGTTTGAAAGTATTGGATTTCAAAAAGGTCAAAGACAACGAAAGAGCTGAGGCCCGCAAGCTTTTTGGTGCCATTCACGACGACCCAACTCCGTTGGGACTTTCTTATCTTCACAACAGCGGCCAGTCAGAAACCAAGCCCTCTGTAAATCTAGATAAGCAGTTGAGTGGAGTCGCCCGAAAACTTACTGCAGACGAAAAGAAGGAGTTGATGGAAAAGTTGGCGGCAGCCCAAGATCTCGATGAAATCGAGGCCATTGAAGCTACCTTGAAGTCTGGAATGGTATAAAAGAGATAAAATAGAAAGAGCAAGTAGAATGTAGTGCCCATGACCCGGCTATACGGTGTTATGAGGACTTATCTTTGGGCCAACGATGTAGCTAAGTATCTGCCCAACAATCAGCTTTCGGTAGGCAGCTCTGTATAAAGTAATCTTTAATGGACATAACTAGGCGGTCCTGGCGGAATCAAGCGGTACATTTGTAGAATACAATTTCAACAAGTTCTGCTCGGTCTACCCTCTAATAATAAATGCACTCATTCACAATTTATTGGATTTTATTTCTATAAAAATTATTTCTGAATTATAGCAGTCACAGTGGAATCTCGTCTAGCTCTGCTTGCTATAGACCATACCTAGCACTCATCACATCCTAGCCCTCGTCACGATTGGACATAGCCTACACCCAAATTGGAGGTGAAAAGATCCACAGCAAATTTAAAGTTATCCACCACCACTCGAGCCAAGGTAGCAGAGCTGGAAGGAAGCGATTTGGCCGCATTGACACCACTACATCACAATGACCGGATCCCGACCCAAAAGAAAGGCAACCATCAACAAGTCCTACAACGATGTACCAGAAGAGCCCCAATATGACGAAACTACAACTACAAAAAATGCCCAGCCGGCAGAACCAGCGGCAGGAACGGTGGCCGTCGCCCGCAAAAAACCAGCAAAAAAACCACTGGTGGACGCCGGCAAGCCCAAAACCAAAACATTACCGCATAACTGGCAGCCGTCTCCCACCGCCGACGACTACTTTTCCCACCGGTTGGACTTGACTGACGCCCACATCGACTTGGAGACCCAGACGCTCCACTGTCCGCATGCCGAAAACGGGTGCGCCACTCTACAGAAGGGTGAATATGTATATATGGTCAGCGAGCCGCCAGGCGAGCCGTACTATATCGGGCGGATCATGGGGTTCAAGCTGAAGTCCAACGAAACCGCCGTTCCAGCACACCCCACCGCGGTGCTGCCCAAAGACTACGTGTTCCAAATCCAGTGGTTCTACAGGCCGCGCGATATTTCCAAGTCTACGGCAGATTCACGGCTCCTCTACTCGTCGATGCACACCGACACCTGTCCGATCGCCAGTTTTCGCGGCAAGGTGACGGTGAGGCACAAGCAGGACATTGAGGACGAGTATGGCAGTACAAATGGTAACACCACCAACGGCACCAATGGCAAAAAAAGTGCCAGCCCGGCATCTTCTGCGCTCGAGGCGTACACCCAGCAGCCCAACTGCTTCTACTTCGACAAGCTCTTTGACCGGTACATGCTTAAGGTCTACGACGTGCTTCTGACCGCCAACATGCTCCAGTACACCAAGTCCCCAGATAGCAAGAGCCGCAACTTTCTCACAGCATTGCACAAGCGGTTCGAATTCATCTTTGTAGAAAGCCAACGCACCAAGCCCCTCATCAACACATTCAGCTCGACCTCGTGCAACTGCCACAAGTGCGGCCAGTGGTGCGGGTCATCTCAAGATTCCATCACCTGTGTTGTGTGCGACAAATATTACCACATGTTGTGTCTCGACCCGCCGCTCCTCAAAAAGCCCAGCCGCGGGTTCAGCTGGTCCTGTGCGGTGTGCACCAAAAAACAGGACATCGAGTACCAGCGCAAAAAGATCTTGATGTTGAGCCACGACAACAAGTCGTCCAATGCCAGCCAGCTTCTGAACGAGCTCAGCGCGTTGAGTCTGCCCAGGGAGGGGGAGACTGGGGAAGCTGAACCTGTGGAAGCCGAAGCGGACGACTCGTTGCCCAAGTACGAGACCATGGCCATTGATTTTTTGCAAGCAGACGCACATCTCTCGCTAGAGCAGCGCCGGGTGCGCGAGGAATGGTGCATGCGGTACTTGGGAATGTACTCGCGCCTAGAGGAAGGGGTGGATCTCGAGGACCGCTCGCCGTATCCGCGCGCCTCCACCCGTTTAGGCGCTCGACACCAGGCCACCAACATCCCCGAGACCTTTGAGCGCCCCGTGGTGTACTACGACCCGGTGAAACCCAAGAAAACCCCTAAATCGGGCAAATCGTCCAGTCCCTCCAAATCCAAGCGCCCCGTGGAGGAAGAGCAGCCCAAGCTTCTCGTCCCCGAGGAGTTTGCTGACGCCGATCCTCGCAACTACCCTGTGTGGCTCCAGCCACGACCCAAGGGGTACATAGAGCGAGGCGAGGACGACGGCGAAGGGGTGTCGTGCACGCTCATGTGGAAGTCGCGGCCCCAGGACGAGAGCGACGGCTACGAAAAACTAGACCGGTATATCAGCCAGTGCGAGCCCAAAGCTACCGAGCTCGGGGTGCTCCCCACGTCGCCTAACTTCATGGACGCGATTCTCAAAGCATACATGGACAACGATGGCGACGTGCCCAAGGCCATGGTAACCGTAGACGCTTTGACCCGCAAAAGCTTGCATGAACCCACCTTCAACAAAGAGGAAATCAAGCGGTTCGAGCTGGGGGTCAAGCAGTTTGGTAGTGAACTTCTCTACGTGCGCCAGCGGGTGCGAACCCAGTCGGCCGCCATGGTGGTGCGCTTCTACTATCTCTGGAAGAAAACCAAAAACGGCCACCTCATCTGGGGAAATTATGAGGGGCGCATGCAAAAGAAGTTGCAAAATGTCAAAGACGAGCAAAAAGATCAGAAAGATCAAAAAGACCATAAATTGGGTACTATTGATGATCTAGCTGATCCAGAAGACGACTCTAGCTACGAATCAACCAAAATCACTCACGCAAAACGTACGTTTACCTGCAAGCATTGCCTCACCCATACCTCGTGGCACTGGTACCGTATCACTGGCCACGACGCCAACAAGTCGTCCAGTACCATCGAAGCCATTGAGTCCGGCTCTGAAAAGTACAAAGACTCGGTGGTAGGACTTTGTTTCCGGTGTGCCAGATTATGGCGAAGGTATGCCGTGATGTGGGAGTCGCCCCACGAGGTGGAAAAAAAGGTGATCAAGACCTCTGGCTGGAAAAAGAGAGTGGAATGGGAGTTGTTGCAAGATGCCACTCGGATTTTAGAAGAAGCCGAAGTGATAGGTGCCTCGATTTCGTACGACGAGGATATTTCTGAACCTACTTTGGAAGAAATCCAGCCCGTAAAGAAACCAGCAAGGCCTAAGGTTGATCCCGAGCCTAAGAAGAAACGACCAGCAGACGAAAGTTCCCAACCCGGCGAGTCCACTGGTTCTAAATCGAAAAAGAAGAAACCTGCTCCAGCAACCAAAACAGCCAAGAAACCTGCTAAATCTCCCGAAGTCAAGGCTACTGTGCCTAAAAAGGTCAAGAAAGAAGTCAAGGAATCGGAAAAACCACAGATTTCTGAAGTTAAAGAGCCGGCTAAACCACCAAAAAAACGTAAGATAAAGGAAGAGACTCCTGAAACTAGTGTCGGTGAAGATGAGGTGAAGGCGGAGATGGAAAAGCCACTGGCTCAAAAGCGTCAACGAAAAGCGACACAACCCACTTTCCAAACGCTTACGCCTCCACTCAACCCCAACTACGAAATACCGATGTTGAAGTCCCTTGCTCGAGTCGACAAGAAAACGGTCCATATCCTTAACAAGGAGGTGTTGAAGGAAATAGTACAGTCTTTCAATCACCGCCAGCTTCTCGATATTTCGAGTCAGTTCCATGGCTTACAACTACAGCACCTTTCGTCCGTTGCGTTGCCGTTCAATCCCAATGAGCGCAAGTGCTGTCTATGTAGAGAACACGACACTGGCTCCAGCGACGAAATGCTTATATGCTCACATTGTGGGGTCAACGTCCATAGCACATGTGTTGGAGTGAACATTCCAGACCACATTGTGAAGCCCGTCAAGGAATGGCTCTGTGAGCCGTGTATCAACGATTTGAAACCAAACAACTCCACAGTGTACTCATGCTCATTGTGCTTGGCTAACGAATCAAATAACGAGCTTGCCATGGTTGGTTCACCGCTAGTAAAGCCCGATTTCCTCAAGCCAATTGCAGAGACCGGCAAATGGTGTCACTTACTATGCGCAATATTCAGCCATAACTTGGTTGATTTTAAATTGCCCAACAATCTCGTGGCCCTTGGATCGTCTACTCCTGGTTCGGTTGTGGCTCCAAAGTCACCTACTCCCGTAGATTCCACTAAAAAACCTCGTAAACTGGCTACTTCTAAGAGATTGAAAGAAAAGGGCGCTGATCTGCAGAGTTCAATCATTGAGCTCACGAAGAGTCCTATTTCTATCGAGGGGGTGTCTAGAGTATACTTGAAGAATTATCACACCAAGTGTGGGATTTGCGACTCGAGAAATGGTTCCATGATACGATGCGATTTGTGTGAAGACGAAAATAGCTACCATATCACTTGTGCCCAAGACACGGTCAACTTCAAGCTTGGATTCAAATTAGATGCCGAGACCGAAAAGAACGGGTCGGGGGTCAAAATAGGCAATACTGTGGGAAGGTTGAAGCCGATATTAATATGCCCAAAGCATGACCAGTCTGTCACCACCATCAACAGCATGAGAGCATCGGGAAAGCGGGGCGGCGGCGCCACCAAGGAAGAGGTCAAACCACTCATCCAGCTATTCCTCGAAGACCTTGTGCGATTCAGGGTGTCCAAATCAAGCGGACCGCACTTCAGATCCAACAACTACATTCAAAACTGCAAGCTCTTCCAAGAGGAAGACGAGTTGTTGCGAACCAAAGTCCAAAGCTCGTACTTTGGAACGTTGCCAGTCAAACAGCGGCCAATGTGCTCGCTGTGCCAAACGGCAGCATCTCCGATTTGGTGGTCTACTGACTCTTCTACCGGGCAAAAATATATCGTGAGCAATTTCGAAGGAATCGATTTGAGTTTGTTGTTGTGTCAAACATGCCACCATGAAGGCGAGTCCGAAGACGGCACTCCCGGTGAAGAAGACGAACCATTGAGTCAGTTGCTTCATAAACCGATCGATGGCTCCAATTATGGAATACTGAACCAGCTGGATACCTTGATGAACATCTATACGCCAAAGTTGGTGCCATCAAAATCTGAGAGTGAAACCACTCGTTCAAAGATTTCAATTGGTGATATCTTGATTTGATTAAAACACATAGTAGAAGAACAAATCTGGCATTTTGCAAGTATATGTATACTAGGTCACATTTAATACTAGCTATTTTAGGATTAGACTTCGTAGAAAGGTTGCCAAATAACACGTTATGTGAGAGAAAAAAAAACCAGAGTTCCATGACTGTAGGTTCTTCAATGGTCTTGGGATTGTGCGGTAATAGCACAACCTATCATCCTTTTATCGGTGGCTGCGAAAAGTCCGAGAGCATTCTTTGGGGTAATTGTTACGTAAGCAGGGAGATAAGAGAGTCACAACCAAAAGGTAAACTAGATCGACCAACAGCACTAACTAAGCTACAACAAAAAAAAAACAGTACTAAAAATTTAGAACAAGCTAGTCAGTTTCGCCACTAATCTACTATTATATGATCTACGAAACGATAATCAGTCCTGGTGAAGGAATTGGGAACCTCGTCAAGCTTGGAGAGTCCATGTTCAACACCATCAAACATCTCAACAAGTTTGACTACAAGCTCAAAGTCAGCTACAGTGATACAGATTTTCTCAATGTTCCTATTGTCGTTACTATAGTAGAGTTCGGAATCAGATTAACGTTTCGTAACCGCCAGGACCAATCGCTTGACTTGATAGAGCTCATCCATCTCAATGAGGCTAATTTTGGAACTGCCGGCTTCAATGGGCAAAAATACAATGCCAAGCTTCTCAAGCTAATCTACAAGGGTATCAGTCTCAACGAATTTGAAAGTCATAACGTTCTGGCAACGAATGGCTTTGAGGAGGATCTGAGACTTGCCTCGTCAGAGCACGTTTCCTCCTCCAACTCCAGTGCTACATTGACCGAGGGTCGTAAATCTGTGTCTTCGACCAAAATCACTCTTCGGTCTATCTACAATACCATCTTTGGGCCCACTTATCCCGGCAGAATGAGTGCCAATGGCCCTTTTTATGTGTTGTCGTACCCCGGAGTCTCCTTCAAGTTTGCTATTGCCAATGATAGATTGCACTCCAAGCTAGGAGGACCAAATCCGAAGGATCCAGAACACATCTTGTCGACTCTACTTAACTGGGATAGTCCAGAAGACATTGTTTGTGAGTCCATAGCCTTGTTCAAGGGCCATTCATGGGACGAATTCAACTTCGAAAGTAAAGTCAATGCTATCAAAGAGGCTAGCGAGATCTCGCTGCTTAATATCGACTTGGATGCGGGCTCGATTGAGGTAGTGAAAGCTAAAGAAATTGGCAGTGCTGGCGCTGCTGGAGCCCCTGCAATATTGAAAATAGGCCTTACTACGCAGCAAGAAGTCTTGAGCATTTTGGGTCCTCCTGATGACTACTTCAACAAGAGCGACTCCAGGTTGCTCATCCACACTCAGTTGCCTGGCGCCAAACCAGGAGCAGAAGAAAGGTACCTGGAAGTGGGCCAGCACAAGTTCCACAATTACTTTCGCTTTGGTATCGATATTTTGTACGAATTTGATAATTTGCAGACCAGTAGAAACCAGTCAAGCACCAGGATCAAAAAAATTGTGATTCACGATGGCGGAATGTGTGAAAGCATGAACTTCATGAAATGGAACAGGTGCAACTGGGAGATCAGTGGACTGGTGAATGACAAGAGAATCACCATCAATTCCAGTATGTACTTCAAAGACTTTCCTGCTGAAATCAAACTGCTCACGCCGGTACTTCTCAATCGTGACGAGTCGCAAATAGTTGACACTGACCTCGACTTTATCGATTTGCCTCCGGCCACAGGTGTGACCGAACTCAACTCTCCTCAGAAGCTCAAGCCGTGGATACAATCCAAATTATATGGCTTTGACAATTGTATATTTGAGGTGGGGGACTCCAACGACTGCGTCTCCTCAGTAACTCTTTACTAATACAATCAACTGAATTGGTCATATTGATTGAACTACAGTCCGATGTAGCACTGGTGAATTAGGGCACTAATTATATCACTAATTATATCACTATATTTAAATTATATCGAATGCACTGACAATCTTTTATCAGTAAAGTTTGGAAATTTTATTATCATTCGTTTGAATGAGGACGAACTAAAGATCACGGAAAGAGCTATGAATATAGAGTTATGGACCAGCATAGGACTCATGTACTGAACTTCTTTTTGAATCTGGCAAACTTATTAGTTGGTTTAGTATGGCCCAAGTCTATGTGATCGTTTTCTGCTGCATTACCGAGTGGCGAGCTGGTTGATGATGTGGAAGCTGATGGTGATTTGTACATCGAAGATTTTTTGGTACTGAAAATAGAGCTGACATTCGAGTAAACTCTGTGGAGGTTGTTGGACTCTTCTGAGTCAGAGTTGGAATCTTCTTGCTCCACGATGCTGTACGCAGCTTTAGGCTCATCCAACTGGGGTATACTTGCAGCTGAGTGAGTGCTTGTGGAGGTTTTGGCGTCACCACCCTGGAAGTTGACGCTTTTGAATTCCACCTTGATATCTTTGTTTTCCGAATCGTAGCCAGCTGAATCAAGCGACATTTTGGCCATGGCACCGGCCACATCGACTTTGGCTTTCATTGCATGTTGTTTGCTCACTTTAAGAACCTGGTTCATATCAGCATTACTTGAATAGTTGAACAGCGACGTGGCAGTAGAGGGCCTTCTAGACAGGCTTATAGAGCTTATGGTCGACGATGACGACGATGAAATGTTGGCATATTCGTCATATATACTTTCACTGTATAACGACGAGCCCACCAGGCCCTTTTTGTGTGTTATATCGTGGGAGCCCCTGGAGCTTCTAGACTCACTGGGATGTATGGACATTTTCCGCGCAGAAGGGGCCAAGAAGCTGTCGTTTCCTGATGAGGATATTGATGATCTTGGTGTTCTGGAAGTGTTTGTGGAGGGAGCCGAAATACTAGGAGCTTTGGAAGATCTGTGTTTGGACGAAGAGCCCGAAGAAGACTTCTTGCGTTTTTGCAACTCCTTCTTCTTACCCTCCATCTGCTCCTTCAACTTTTGCTGGGTCTGATAAGACGCGGCTGGCAAAAGATAGAAACTCATGGTGCCTGAGGATACGAGATTGTGAAAATATTGAAAAACGTGAAAAAGGTTCAACCGCAACCATGGAGGATTTGGCGTTATATATGTAGTAACGAACAACTGAACCGGCGTTGGGGATAATGTAGCTTCTAGCTTGCCTGAGAGATCTACGTTTAGATACGCACGATTGTTCCAATATAAAATGCTAAAAAATAAATCAGTAATCAATAGAACATAATCGAGTGTTGAAGGTGACAACCCGAGCACAGCATTCTTCTCCTCTAGCTGCAGCATTGCCCGCTTGTAAGATATCAGGGCCAACACTTGACGTAAGTCAAATACTTAGGCAGACACCTCAATTATTATTCAAACTTCCGCCCCATGCAGCCCAGACCCCAAAGAATGTCCCGATCAAGCATAAGTACTTGGCTATTATGTATGGCAACTCAAAATCATCAATATCAGAACACCCGACTCCCAAACCAGAATAATTCGATTCCTTGTTATTGTCGTATTGTTAAGAGATTGCTTTGTTTCATAATAAAGATTTCAGGTGCACTTGTTTCGGAACATGCCCGAGAATTCCACAAAGCCCGCGGGTAAGGATACGCGAACAGTGGACCCACCATTGGATGCTGCGGTACCGCCAATCGACGAATCCCTTGATAAATGGTTGCGACTAACTAACACATCAGTTGGCCACCACCCTCTTACCCTCAACGGTTTGCGATTCAATATGTCTCTTGCTGCCCAGCTTGATCTTGATCTAGATCCTACGGAACTCGTTCTCCTGCCAAGCCGCCTATTTTTGTACGCACAGTCACTGTCCCGACGCAGCGCACTGAACAAAGCAAATTGTGGGTCCACCTAGCCTATTGTGGTTGTCAAGAGAATTCTGGCGCGGGTCTTGAGCGGAGAAAAGCAAATATACACACCGAATGTATTTGCAATCCACATTTCCGCCCCAACACTAATCTCCGAGGTATAGATAGTACAACGGGAGCTCGATTAGCCTATTGACCACCTATACACTCGCACTCACATTGAGCAGATGCTATTTGACGATTCTTACAATTTGTGCTGGTATTCAGGTCCTTCAGTGCACATGCAGTGTTGACTATCTACCCTTCACTTCAGTTACCAACTTTCTCAGGTCCCGCTTCAACTCACAACCTGGTAAAATAATTTTGCCAAAATAGTGCCTCAAACGTGTCGCCTCAGTATTCTAATTCATCCCAACTAATCGCGGCAGGGGCTGACGAGACGTTATGTGCACGTGAGGAGAATAAACTTACACGTACATCTATCTTTCAAGAGCCCGTATCTAAAGGCGGAATTTGAAAATCATCTTGTTCTGGTGTAGCCTATAGTGGCCACCATTGAAAAGCCCTCCATTCGTGTTTTTGGGTCCTTTCCCGGTAATAACTTCTATTATTCCTCCTTTCTGTGAACTATAGGCCCTACATATGTGTGGTTTTAAGCCACTGTCCGCGGATTACGGTTTCGTTTGTTCTGCGCCCAATGCACGAGCAATCCCAATTTCGCAACAATCTTTCTTAGCTTTGATCGAGATTTAGACAATACTACACCAAGATCCTGATCTATCGCTTACTAATCTCTTCACAAGTAGTCAGGTTCATGAATACATTTATTATAAGACGGCGACCTTATCAAAAACAATAAACTCGAAAGGGTCTTTTTCGGCAACAGTGTCCCAAATATCTTCATAGTCACCTAGCCCTGGACAGGTAACGCTTGAAAAGTATTTTCCTGGGAGTATAACAAAGATCTCCTAAATCTCACCAAAAGTAGTAATCTATATATTGTTTATTGAACGTGAATTGGCATTCGTGGTGAGATTAAACTTTTAGCCTGTGGCACTTGAAATACGCGCAGAGTCACCGACTCGAACGGTCCCCGATTTATAATACCGTAGATCAATTTGATTTTTACTTCCCATAGTAGATCCTCCCCTATACTAGAAAGAGTCGTACCTACAAGTATCAGGTCAGATCAGATGAAGTGACCTATGTACACATTAAATCGTAGCCCCTTTTTACTTTACCTTGGACAACTTTATCGGCAAGCAAATATTCAGGTCGCCTTCTCAAGTATGCTCTATGAATTTTATATTGTAGCATGTAGGGTCGAATATGCAAGACTATTTGTCGTATGATACAAGTATCAATTTTAGAAAAGTTTGAGTTAAACGCATCTGTAGTTAGAGCTAAAGAAATGTAGGAAAAGGCAAAGCGAGGATTAAAGATAACAAAACAACTCAACACTTTGGAATTGTCATATTTGAATCTACGGACTTTGGCTCAGACACAAATTTTTGTATGGATTGGAAGTTAAGCTTGATACCAAAGAGAGCATCAGCAACGCCTCAGATTCATGTTTCGTAACGGTAGAGCAGGATGATGTGGAAAAACATTCAGACCACAGGAAATATACTAAAAATATCAAATTAGAACATGTTGCCAGAGAATGGTCCAGGCTTCAACGTTAGCAAAACGGTATCAAACACGTTTTGTTAGGAAGCCAAAGATCCACCAGTGCACTTGAAAAAGTTTACTATACAAGCAGATACGGAAAGCGCGTACACTCACCAAACCAGGAAGTGAAACGAACCGCTCACAACTTGTTAGTTGAGCTGAGAAAAGTGGGCATTCACATACAGTCTGTTTATGAAGAGCCAATTAATAAGTGGGAAGTTTCAAATTCTTCTCGTTGAAGCGAATGGTCATGACGGATCAAGAATATGTACAAAACCATAGGAAGTCAAAAAAGAACATAACACTTGAGCTATATCAACTCCAGTGGGCGGTTCATATCAGAATATGTTGGTGCAACTACACCTGCAATTGAATTATACTCGTATTTTTCAAACGCTCAAAACCCAAAGACTTTGAACCATCTTGAATAAGAAACTCCTATAGGTTACGTTGCCCTTTAACTCTATGGTTATTTTTTATGAATAAATTAGCAGTTCCAACTTTTATGGAATACCTGGTAGAACGAGAGCTCGGCAAATATAAGGATCCCTTCGAATAAGACGCGCAGCAATTTAGAGGAGAAAGACCTGTAGCCAAGATGTTGCTCAATCACATGTTCGATTATCTAGTTAGTTGTGATATATTTCTCGTTTTGATGTTCACATGGTATCGCTAAATTGAGAGAAGAATCTGAAAATGGTACGAGTGCAAAAAACGAGCGGCGTCAGTCTGCGCTTGATATACCATAAATACGACCTAGCTCTATATTAACATATTAACCCAAATATTTGGAGCCTTAACCAAAGCATATTCTAGTGTTTACGTATTATGATTCGAGTACCAGGTGAAATATCCGTCTCCAAATTTACAATTCTAGATTGGAGCCTTACTCGAGTCTATCGAACCTATAGTGCGGCTGCATTCATATATACGTATCTTGTATCAAATATATCATACAACATTTTCGCCTTAAGCTTTCATATTTTTGTATAGTAGTTCGTTGGTACTGAATCATGTTCAGGATTACCGTTTTGTAATTGAAAATTTACTCTTTTGAGATATGTGTACAATTTTGCGGGGAGTATACTCAAGATGATATTTTTGAAAAAATAACTTAAAATTTCAGAATATGCACGCCTCCATTTTGCTACATGTATGATTTACGCTTTTGAAAACTTCGATGGCATCTACTACACAGTTGTCAAATTCAAGTTTAGCGAATCCGCTCCAGAAAAGATTGAATCAGTGGTGATGTTTTTTCGTCAAAAACAAAGCTGATATGTGCACGATTCTGAATTCACACCCTTAGTGCGACGTTTTACGAATCAACAGATTGGTTACAATATGTATCTGTCATAGTACACTAGACTACTTGAAAGGAGTTCACTGATTGCAGAACACGTCATGTTGTTCGTAGGCACGTCTAATGAAGGTTTAACTTTCGCTTAATGAGTGAGATTTCGACGCGCCTCAGTCTACTTTTGACGAGAACACTTTGCCGATCAACAGATATTTCGATTTTGTGTAATAGGTTAATTTGAAGACTGCATCGAAGTGTAACGCGGACATCAAACATCGAAACAAGGTGAAAGGCCATGCTAGGATGCGGCGAGTTCAATTGCTTCGGGAATAGCACCAAAATCCAATAGCCCTTTCTTCAACTCATTGCAGCTAGAGAGCCACAAGTGGAAGCTACTTTTCATGGTCTGTATTTAAAGTTTTTTCTTAACCCTGAAGAATACCGTTACGTAATCTTGTTTTATAGCTTAGTTTTGTAATAGAAAGGCTATACTTCGTATACTCATCAAGTCGACATACATCCAAGGCATCCAGAAATGGGTAGCTACTCAATTCAGGTTACGATACGCAGTCTTACTTCTACAATTCTTTAATAATGATTTCAAATCTTCTATTGTAGAATTTTCGTGCTTGTGGGTGCAAATGCATTTCATGATAAACTATGTGTAAAAGGGATATACGAAAAAGGGAACCAATTATTGAAGCAAGCGAATGTATCGAAATGAATCCTGTGCGAGAAAGAACTCGACACTCGAAATTAGAAGGAGGTATTAGCGATGGTTTTACACCAAAAATCCATTTCTGGATTAGAATAAGTATGAGACAACACCGGAGAAAAGCATAGCAACAAGAGAAGCCTTCACAGAGTTGGAAGCGTTTTCGGAAACTGGGGCAACAGTTGGAACAACAGTTGAAGTACCAGATGAAGCACTAGCAGAAGTGGTAGCTGATGCACTGCTCGAAGCTGGTTTTTCGCTAGTAGGGTTCCATCCGGTAGTTTCTGGTTGCTTGGTCTTGGCAGGAGCAACTGAAGAAGTAGTCACAACGGTGGTGGCGTATTCAGATTTGGTACTTGGAGCAGCTTCAGTAGATTCAGTCTCGGTCTTAGAAGCAACTTCAGTAGATTCAGTAGTGAGTGGGCAGTAGGTGGTGTAGCTGGTTTCTTCAAGAGTGACAACAGTCCATCCGGTGGTAACTGGCAAGTCGGTACACTTTTGGTCAGCACACGAGGTGATAGTAACAACGGTGGTACCGTAGTTGGTCTTGGTAACTTCGAGATCAGTTTCACTTGGAGCAGCAGTGACAGAAGCACCGGAGGAAGCAGCAGCAAGAGAAGAAGCACCGGAAGCAGAAGCAGAAGCACCAGAAGCAGAAGCAGAAGCACCAGAAGCAGAAGCACCAGAAGCAGAAGCAGAAGCACCGGAAGCAGAAGCAGAAGCACCGGAAGCAGAAGCAGATGCACCGGAAGCAGAAGCAGAAGCACCGGAAGCAGAAGCAGAAGCACCAGATGCAGTGCTAGAAGCGGAAGCAGATGAAGCAGCAGATGAAGCAGCAGATGAAGCAGCAGAAGCTGGGCCAGAAGAGGAACCGGCTGGAGCAGAAGAACCGGCTGGAGCAGAGGATGAAGCGGAAGCTGGGGAAGTAGACAAAGCTGGGACAGTGGTTCCGGTTGAGGTGGAAGGAATGGTAGTTTGACAAGCTGCTGGGACAGTTCCCAAGAGAGCAAGTTCAACACAAAGAGAAGCTGAAATACTGATCAAGTCGGATTGGGATGGGGTGGAGCTTGCAGCTGGGGTGGTAGGAGCAGGGGTAGTGGTTGGGATGGTGGAAGAGGTACTAGCTGGAGTAGTAGCTGAGGATGGGGAGGAAGTGGTAGTAGCTGGCGAGGAGGAGGTGGCTGGGGTAGTAGAAGCAGTAGCAGTAGCAGGAGAACTGTTACATGGTGATGGGATAGTTCCCAAGATAGCAAGTTGCAAACAAAGGGAAGCTGAGATATCAATCAAGTCAGCGTGGGATGGAGTGGTAGTTGCGGCAGGAGTAGGAGAGTTGCCTGGACAAGCCGAGTGAGTGGATCCCAAGATAGCAAGTTCCAAACAAAGTTGGGCGTTAATATTTATTAAGCTACCTTCGGCAGGTTCAGCTTCTCTGGCGACTAAAGCAGAGGCCGAGGCGTAAGCCAGGGCGAGGGTTAATAAGGTGGCCTTCTGTAACAACATGTTCAACTATTATGGGATGATCGAGACCTAAAAAAGTACAAGCGAGTGTGGTGTTGGTGATAGAGAAAATAAGCCGACTAGAGGAAAAATCTCCAACCTTATATACCTTGGATTAGTGTATAAAATGGACTAGCAAGTTTATAGAGTGCTAGGATGTTGAACGCGACTATTGACTTTTTCGCAGCCTAAGAAATGCGACACAATACGTAAAAATATCAACAATACATGATTGACATCGTGCAGTGCATATTAGAAACAATTCGGAACTTGAGTACAAACTGGGGCACAAGGCTTATAACACGTACGAAGGGGACGGGTTGCTGTGGTTGTTAAATGTTGGTCTTATTTGCAGTAGTTGATGGAGCCTCTTCTTGTAGCCATTGGCAACCAAGGAAAAAAAATCTGATACTTTCCTTTTGGTGCCTAGCAGAGTAGTCGGTGCCTTAACGGAATAGACTGCGGTACCTCATCAGTCCAACTTAGTGGTAAAAAAATAACGGCACGCTCGAGGTATATTCGTCAACCCTCTACGAGTTGTGTGCAGGAGCCATATTAATTTTTAATAACACTATCCTAATGGGTAATTAAATAACTAATTATCGGTGCTGTGGGGGCTTTTTCGTCACCGTCAAGAGCATTGAAACCGACAATAATAGGACGCTTATTGCGGTGAAAAAGGAAAAGAAATCACTCGATATGATTATAATCAGGACGATAGAAACCTATTATCAACCAAGTATTGTCTCAACATGGTCCCAAAGTCGAGAACAATACAAAACCAGTTCGCGTTTGTACTTTCCGATTTACGATTTGGCTATAGTGAGCCTTGGTGTTGTCCTGTGAGATGTGTTGTTGGAGCATCTAGACGATAGTAAACAAAGCCGAAAGTACGACTACTGGTGTTCGATTTGTTCGATATTGCAGGACCAAAAAAGTACCGATAACCATACTGGTTAAGTGTAGAAGACCTGCTATTTCATGTCGATGGAGTATTTGGTGTCTTTTTTTTTCGTCACGTTCTGCCTCTTCGTAGTATATAGCAGGCAAGCGCATACATAAAAGTTTGCAATCCAAACGCACCCTGTTTCTAGATACCCCAATTTGTCACCCGGGTTGTTTTGGTCGCACATTTTAACCCAAATGGAGAAAAATTAAACTCAATTGCTGCGACAACCAAAATTGCGTGAACAATGTCATACTTAAGCAAGGGATACATCTCTTAGGTGAAGAAGACAACCCTGCCTCATGTACGTGATATCGGCTTATTTGACCTCGTAGCACTCTTCTGAACTTTACGGGCAGAACAAGAAATACGGAACGTGAGGCTTGGGGCCATTGCCTGGACAATTGATCCGTAGTGGCTTTGGCCATTGCCTAGACAATAAATTCTTAGCATTCATCTGGAAACAATATTGGTGAAACACCGTTGCCAGACGAATATTGTTCTGGACAAGAGATCACGGGAACATCTCGAACCAAAAAACCTTAAGAAGTAGTAACCGAACTAAATTCGTGGCTAAATTTACACGTCCTTTCGAGAAGACAATGCATTTAGCGCGAACATAGCTTCCTTATAGGGCACTTCCATTGTTATTTTTGGTCTATGCGCAAGAAAAGGCGGCTTACCCTGTATAGACCATGTAGAACAAACCGTGCCTTCTACGGAATTGGGCAAAAGATCAGCTTTGTTGGGTTTGAAGATCAAACGCTTTTCGTAAAATTCGCTCGTATCCGAAGTATCTTTGCTGTAACTTTTGCCCGTCCCACCAAAAATAACCCTGTTTGCATCAGAACAATATATCACCACTTTTCTCTCAAGCTTACAATTATCCTATTATGGGTATTTGTTTTAGTTTGCATTAAGTTGCCGATACTGCCTACCTGATGCATTATTCGCTGTCAGATAGATTTCCCGGAAGATTTCAGTGGCGAACAATTTTTGCAGCCGCTCACATCGATTCACGAACTTTTTTATGAATTAAAGGACATAGTACTATACATTATGAATCCTTCGAATAAAAGAATAGAATATTAGAGATTGGGTATAACTAGGAGAACCGAATGATAAGGTGTTCGTAATAGAAGTAAGGAGAAGGTCCAATATAAATTTTGAGAGAAACGAGAGTACAATTGCCAGTTAGTAGCCATTAAAAATTGGACTTGAATCACATAAGCAAGAAGGAGATAGCGGAAATAGCGACAGCTGTAAGAGATGCCTTCATAGTAATTGAAGAATTCTCAGCAGGTGCAACTGATGGAGCACCTGGGGAAGCACCCGAGGAAGATGATGGGTGAGATACTGAACCACTTGCAGATCCACTGCCAGATCCAGTAGAACCATTATTACCAGAGGCAGATCCGTTGCTACCGGAGCCACTACTGTTACCAGATCCTGATTCACCACCACCGCTAGATCCTGATCCTGAACCAGTGTTTTCAGAGCCTGATCCCGAACCAGTGTTACCAGAGCCTGATCCTGAACCACCGTTGTTACCAGAGCCTGATCCTGAACCAGTGTTTTCAGAGCCTGATCCCGAACCACCGTTGTTACCAGCACCTGATCCTGAACCACTGTTTCCAGAGCCTGATCCTGAACCAGTGTTTCCAGAGCCTGATCCTGAACCAGTGTTTTCAGAGCCTGATCCCGAACCACCGTTGTTACCAGCACCTGATCCTGAACCACTGTTTCCAGAGCCTGATCCTGAACCAGTGTTTCCAGAGCCTGATCCTGAACCAGTGTTTTCAGAGCCTGATCCCGAACCACCGTTGTTACCAGCACCTGATCCTGAACCACTGTTTCCAGAGCCTGATCCTGAACCACTGTTTCCAGAGCCTGATCCTGCGCCACCATTGTTACCAGAGCCTGATTCACCAGTTGGAGTGGAAGCAGATGAGCTACCAGTGTTCGATCCACCGTTTCCGTCAGTTGGGGTAGAGCCGGGTCCAACGTTATTACCATTTCCGTTAGTTGGGGAGGATCCACCGTTACCATTGGTTGGGGTGGGTCCACTGTTTCCATTGTTTCCGTCAGTTGGAGAAGAACCAGACGAGCTTCCAGTGTAAGATCCGCCATTTCCACCATTTCCACCATTTCCACCAGTTGAAGAAGCTTCGGATGGGGTAGAAGATAAAGTATCAGATGGAGCAGCACTGGGTGGAGCAGTACTAGATCCAGCAGCACTGGGTGGAGCAGTACTAGATCCAGCAGCACTAGATGGAGCAGCACTAGAAGCGGCAGAACCGGAAGCAGCACTGGAAGCAGCAGCACTAGATGGAGCAGCAGGACTGGATGGAGTATCGCTGGATGGAGCAGCACTAGATCCAGCACTAGAAGCAGTAGCACTAGAAGCAGCAGAACTTGAAGCGGCAGAACCGGGAGCACCACTAGAAGCAGCAGCACTAGAAGCGGCAGAACCGGAAGCAGCACTGGAAGCAGCAGCACTAGATGGAGCAGCAGGACTGGATGGAGTATCGCTGGATGGAGCAGCACT